>CM030361.1:13572258-13801765 GCA_017893485.1 Hemerocallis citrina
ACATTAGGCTTGCTTTTATCACTAACATTAACAACCTTAGGCTTTTCAAAAAATTCATACAACTTGTGTGTAACACTAGAAATAGATGCCGATTTATTTCTACTAGTGTTTTTAGCAGGAGATTCTTTTACAGAAGAATTTTTAAAACCAAGTCCATATTTTTTACTAGATTTTACTTGATGATGAAGGACATCATTTAAATTCTTTTTTCCTTTGTTAAACTTAGATACGTTCTTTGATATCTCTTCACAATTCTTTTTGAGAGTTTCAAGATCAGTATCTAAATTTGCAATGCGAGAATTTAAAGATTTCACTTCCTTATCAAGGTTAAGATTTTCTTGAGAAAGTGTTTGATTAACTTTCTCTAGACTCTTAACACTAATCTTTTCTTTTTTCAATTCTTGAAATATTTCATTAAATGCATCAAGTAAATCTTATGATTCATAGTCATTACTTACATGATCTTGTGAAGCCATGAAGCACATATTTGCCACTTCGTTGTTTTCATCCGTTTCTTCTTCGGAAGACGAGTCACTATCATCCCATGTAGCTTGATAGGCCTTCTTGTTCTTGGCAAATTTGTTCTTTGAATATTTGTCTTTCTTGAAGTTGGATGATTTTTCCTTGTTCTTTGCATTTTCAAGGGGACAATCCTTCTTCATGTGTCCTGTTTTATTGCACCTGAAACAAGTAGGAGGGTCGTTAGAATCTCTATTTTTAGAGTTAAACTTACCCTTCTTTAAGAATTTTTTGAATCTTCGAGTGAACATTGCTATCTCCTCTTCATCTTCTTCCTCATCTTCTGAGTCTGTCATGGCTTTAAAAGCCAATGATTTCTTCTTTGCTTGGTGTGATTCTGTATCCTTCTTTCGATCTTCAAGTTGGACCTCGTATGCCATGAGATTGCCCACAAGATTCTCGAGAGAAAGTTGTGACAAGTCATTTGCTTCCTCTATTGCCGTGGTCTTCTTCTCCTATTCTGGAGTGAGTGCACGTAAGACTTTTCTAACCATCTCTGCTTGAGTGTAAGTCTTTCCAAGTGCCACAAGAGAGTTTGTGATGTCTGTGAATCTGGTGATCATCTCGGACACATCTCATTGTCCTTCATTCGGAACATCTCAAACCTGTGAACAAGAACAGAAATTTTAGACTCTTTAACTTTATTCGTTCCTTCATGTGTTACCTCGAGTGTATGCCAGATTTGATGTGCAGTTGTAGCATTGGATACACGGTTGAATTCTTCCTTTGTGAGTGCACAAAATAAGGCATTCATTGCTTTGGCATTGTTCATGGTTTGGTTCTTTTGATCGTCATTCCATTGTGCATATGGAATGGTAGGGGCAGTGTATTCTGTCTCTGTCATTTGCCATATCTCGTAGTTGATTGATTGGAGATAGATTCTCATTCGGCACTTCCAATAATTGTAGTTAGTTCCATCGAATAGCGGTGGCCGTTGTGTAGATTGGCCTTCATGGTACTAATTTGTATTTGATGTAGTTGCCATAGCCTGTAAACCTGCTCTGATACCAAGTGTTGGATCCTGTAGGCGAGACAACAAACACTAGAGGGGGGTGAATAGTGTTAATAAAAAACTGCGGAAATTTTCTTCGGTACAGTCGACTTAGTTGTGAACCAGTCGACTGATATGACAAAATAAAAGCAAATACAATAACTCGGTGCAGTCGATTTATAGATAAGGCAGGCGACTGATGACACACTGACAGTACAACTTATACGAGACTGATCAGTCGACTGATAGTGCAAGGAGTCGACTGTCCAGACAAGTTTTACAGAACTTAATTAAACAAAAGTAAATGCAAGAACAAGACAACCAATCACAGAGTACACAAGATATATCCTGGTTCGGTCCTCCCGACCTACATCCAGTCCCCAAGCAACCCACTTGAGATTTCCACTATTCTTGAAAAAAAGTTTACAAGAATACCCTACGGCGTTAAGACAACAACCTTGTCTAACCCGTAGTCCTTTCTCTCAACCAGAGAAAGCAGACCCACTCTACTACCGAGAGTGAAACAAACCGACTCTACAACCTAGAGTCTAAACCACTCTCCAACCGAGAGCAAAAAGAAACAAGAAAAACTTTACAGTCAACCTATAGCCTTGTTGGTGTATTGTGTTGTTGCACGTGGCTAAAAACAAGGTTGACTTCTATACCCAGTCCAGAACGAAATCGTTGTTATACTGGACTGAGTGTAGAGAACCAGAGAATTTGAACTTGAAAGCTTTTTCTCACTTTTCACTTGAAATTTCTCAAAGAGTGCTCGGATCTCAAAAAGTATGTTGTTGTAAGATCTTTTCAGTGAGATCTGAACTCTATTTATAGAGTTAGATCTCCTGGACGTTGGGAGACAGTTATTCCAACTGTCAACGAACGGATCTTAGAGCTTTTGATTTTGAAAAAATTGATTTTGAAAACAGAAAACGGTCAAAAGCACTCGAACAGTCGACTGGGTTGCCATATGAGTCGACTGGTCAGAGTTTGAATAAATTTAAACAGTTTTGTACTTGTCAGTCGACTGCCAGATGTATCAGTCGACTGGTACTCAACAGTTAAATTACTTCAAACTGTTTTGACTCTTTTGTTGTTTTTGAAAAATACACATTTATGAAATAGTGAGTGTATGTGTGTGTGACAAGGCTTTACAATCAGACTAAGACTCAACAAAAGTAAAAATACAATGTTTTACAAGACACAACAATTTGACACATTTGAGCTTGAAGCCTTGAGTCTTGAGTCTTGATTTGAGTCTTGAGTCTTGTCTTGAGTGAGCTTTGGCCATTGTCTTTTATCTGGAGCTTTTATGCTTGATCATTTTTTCAGCTGTAAAGGAATAAGTCCTTTGTGTATAGCACCTGTAAGATTAGCATAGATACATGTGCAATGTGTTGTGATCATCAAAATCAAGAATCAACAGTTTTTCATATTCTGAACCCTTGTTTATCATCATTAATTTGATCTTCATCCTTTTTTTTCATGATATAGTTGATCACTTAATCATATGGAGATCAAGAACGATAATAGTCATCACTTACCAACTGTGAATTCCATGACGACTACGACAGTGAGTACAGACCAAATGGCAGACGTCTTGAAGCCGTTGAAGAGTGGATTAATAAAGAGGGGTTGTTAGGCTGAGGCTTTCTTCCCTCAAGCTCTCTGATAAGGAGCCTTGAGGTATGAAGAAGAGAGTTGGAGTGCAATGAGTAGTATGCAAGAGCTTACTACTTAAAAAATTATTAGAATTTAGATTTAAAAGGGCAATTTAGTCCAGTCATATTTAAAAATTAGACCTAAATTCTCTTCCCTCCAAATCCCCCCAATATTGGAGGGGAGCCAAAAGTGGCTCAGGAGGGATTCTGCACCCCTCCAAAAAAATTGAACCAAACAAGAAATATTTAAAAAAACCCTCCCCTCCCCTCCCCTCCCCTCCATTCCCCTCCAACCAAACACACCCTTAAAGGGTTCCTCCGATCGATGAGTAAGTTTTTGTATTGGGACCCGACTTCGAAATCTATCGATGTAGCTCACCTACTTATGTCATTTGTGACATGTGGGTGAAGACGGATTCAAATTTGGAGGTCCGTAGGTCGAGTTTTGAGTTTTATGCTAATCGGTTCTATAATTTTCCAATTAGGTGGAAAAAGTTGAACTTCGACTGGCTACCAGGAGGACGTGAGATATCGTTTGCTCGATCCGTAAGGTGAGTATGTTTTATCTATCTATATTTTGCGTTGTGGCCAAATTTCATGGCTTTTTGATATATTATGTAGAAGTTATGCTAAAAAGAGATTTTCAAAGAAAATACGAATTTTTAGTGGCCCGAAAATGGGTTTTTGTGATATTTGGTGAAATTGACTATTTTAAGTATATAAGACCTATATTATGGATTAATGCGACGTGTTGAAGTATACAAATCATATTTATGAAATGGTTTATGCATATATTTACCCCGTGCATATTTCGTGCATGTTTTTGTGTGAATAAGCCGATATAGGTGATTTGGTATATGTGGAGCCTTGTGTATGGGCTAGTATGCTATGGATGGATGTTATAAGATGTAATTAGACGAAATTAGTGATTATGGTCATGTTTTGGAAACCCGTGTATATATAGTGCATGTTTGGTACATATTTTGGGGCATATAGGCCCTTATAGGTGATTTTAGTTACATAGAGCATTGTGTATGAGCTTGCATGCTATGATTGGTTGTTATGGAGTTCTTTAGAAGAAATAAGTGATTGTGGCCCTATCTCTTGGAAACCCGCAAATGTGATGTATGTTTGTGATATATATATAGATGATTATGGCTTGTGATGCAATAATTGATGAAATTAGTAAGTGGGTATATGTTTATAGTCTAATTATGTTCGAAATGAATTAATGAGCAATAGTATGATATTATAATGTGATGAATTATACATTTTGATACTTTTACGATATGGAATAACATAATGTAGTTATTTTATTAATGTTATAACTTGGCGTATGTCTACATATGATATGATGAGTTTATATGTTGAATGACAGAGTGTATGCATAATGTGGTATAATGATGTGATGATTAATATCGTGGACACCGGATATGCATTAAATGGTAAGATAAAAGATAAGATGGTACGTGCTAATAAAATGTGTTACTAATTCACGTGGTTAAAGTGAGAGACATGACTAGTTTGTGAATCAAAAGTGAAATGCTTGTGTTTATAAAGTAAGATGGAAAGATGAAATGATTAATGCTAATAACAGATAGTTTTGTTGACCAGTACCTACAGCAATCCTGGGGGTTTGGGCTAGACCTCCTAATACCCAAGGACCGGCTTGGGGTAAGTAGACCCAAACTATGTTTGGGGTAAGTGATTTTTATCGCCCAAGCTATCGGCTTGAGGCCCGGTTATTCCCTCGATGACAGCTGTCGCGAGGAAGTACCCAGTTTATCTGGGGTTAGTGGTTTTCCCTCTTGGCTTCGGCTGTGAGGAAGTACCCAGGTTACCTAGGGTTAGTGGCTTTTCCCTCTTGGCTTCGGCTGGGAGGAAGTACCCAAGTTCTACTTGGGGTTAGTGGTTCCCTCGCTAGTTCGGCTAGGAGGAAGACGTAGTCTCGGACGAGTAAGACTCTGTGTGAGCATCGGGCCGCGCGTTTACTGGGCTGTCGGCTTTCAGTATGTTGAGATACTGTGGCTCACTGGTTGACAAACTAATAAAATAACTAAGTGTAAATAAAAATGTGAAAGTAAAGAAAGTGGAACGTGAATTGTGAATGTGAAAGAAAGTGGTTGTGAATAGAAAGTGAATTGTGAATGTGAAAGAAAGTGGTTGTGAATGAAATGAATATGAAGGGATACGAGTTACGAGTTTGTGTATGAAAAGAAATGATAAATGCAGTATGTGGTTATTTTTAAAATGAAAAAGTAAAAGAGACATGTGTTAATATGAATAGTATGAAGTAATTATATTATGAAAGTGATTATTAAAGTAAAATACAGTATGATATGAGTTGTTACACCTTGGAATTGTGTCGAGAAACTACCTGCCCGCTATTTCTGTAGAAATGGTGGGAACTACCTGTCTTGGCATAATTCGTAGGGTGAGTTGGCATGATATTGGTAATGATTAATGGAAATGAAGAATTAAGTAAAGTGAAGATGAAAAGTAATTGAAGTGAATTAATAACCAAGCTATCGGCTTGGAAAGTGATGTGATATTGCCCAAATTCTACTTAGGGTGCGGTGATTATTACCCAAGATATCGGCTTTGGGGTGTGATATGTGATTGCCCAAACTATGTTTGGGATATGGAGTATATTGTGATGAGAATGAAAGTGAATTAATGGTAACTTGAGATATCAGTGAAGATGAAAGTAAGTTAATTATCAATTAGATTGAGTAATAGCTAAATGACATAACGGGATGAGAATGAGTTATAAAACATGCTTTTGATGCGATAAGAATGAGTATTTAATAAGTGATATGTTAATGATGTGATGAAATGTGAGTAAATTGTAATGGGCAATGAGATGTTATAATTGTAACACCCCGAATTTCAAATAAGGATAAATTCGAGATTTCACAGGATCTTTACTTCACTTCATACAATTTTTTACAAGGAATTTTAAAAACTTTTCAATAGTACATCAGAGTTTCTTTACACTTGGTTTTACACAGCGGAAGAATAAAGATTACAACATTTGAAAAAGTATAACTTGTATAATTTTAACATCATTTGCAACATCTTTAACTTTCAAATAGCAACAGCATATCCACTTTTATAACTCCATGAATAGTCCCTTACCTGCAAGTTAACCTGTGGGTTCGTCAGTTACTTACAACTGACGAAATGTCATACTCGACCATCCTCTCTATGCCGGGAATAGTATAACGATCTTATTGCTTTAAGAAAACACAATAAAAATTGAATGAATAAATACAGTGTCAAAGGTGATTATTCTAAACATAAGTGTACGTCATGCCTTAATGCCTAACGCACACAATTCTACACTAGGATGACACTAATGCATACTTGTTCGGATTCTATGCATCCCATACTACATAGGTCCGAGGGCAAGTGCCTATGTTTTTCACAATACAGGGCTCGATCCCTTGCCATGAAAACTACCCGGTAATAAGACAAAGTTCAGACGTTCCACGAGTACGGATCCCAGCCCCCAGGAACCGCCACAACAAATCCCCCGCCCGACTGTTATACAGACTCCTCATCGTGCGAACCTCCCGCAAGTGCCCCTCTAGCCCCGGTATACGTATATACATGGAAAACGATAAACTATCCGCCCGACTATGCATAGTCCCGGATTTAAAATAAAGATTCGTCTCCCACGAGGCAACCACAGTCCACCAACTGGGTCTATAGCCCCGGTGAACCGCCGCAACAAGCCCACCGCCCGACTATATAGAGTGCCCCACTTACGTTTGCCTAGGTCTTACTACATCTTCACTTATGTGCCTAAATTTCCTTAAGTTCAAGACATGAATAATTTCCACTCATAGAATTAGTTTTACCTCCTACCGGACTTAATCTACAAATACGAGATAGCTCCATAGCAATATCTCTAAATCATATCTCAAATCTTTTCTTTCAATAATGCCGGTACCGAGGTCTTACTAACTCTAAATCATAAACTTTCATGTACAAGAAATATGGGTACACATACCCCTTAATAACCATGTCTTAAACTTATTATATTCATGTCTCTAACTTATCCATAATTTGTTCTATGTCTCATTTAGCATCAACACATGAATCTCTTATCAAAACATAATTTCGTTCATGAATTAACAACAGTAATGAATTCATCACTTGCAATTTCATTCGAAATTTAAACTCATGAAAAATACTCCAAATAATTATTCATCAAATTGAGCGCATATATACTCAACATTCATGCATAATCCCATCAAAAGAAATAAATTCTCACATAGAAATTCTACTTTTCTTTTAAGAAAAAAAAATCAATCATGCTACTAAAATAGTTAATTTTGAAGACAATATCTTGATCTATCTTTTATTCCTCAAAATATGCATATAAATCTTCAATCTTATTATTTTTATAGATTCTCCATCACTTTTTAGGAACACTAGACTATTCTCCAAATTTTAATTGCATTAAAATCATTTGAAAATACCTAAAAAAAAATATATGGCTCACACAGGGTTTTGAACCCTTGAGCATCTAACCAGCCCCCAAGCAATTCAGCCGATAGCCACTGAGTCCAATAAACTCTAGTGTCCAATGTACTCTCTAATTCCCTTTCATTCTATTTTCGGGTTTTATTTGTTAGCAACCCAAAAGAAAAGTTTTTGGGGTCCGTATGATTCAAACCCGAGCCAACAGACAAAGGCAGCGCCACCCCGACCACTAGACCAAGGGCCCTGGACGTCACAAAGGCCAGTCACACTCTTTTAATTTGCTCTATGTTAATACTTTGTTCTTCAATGAAAGCTCGTTTTCTTTATTCGTTCTATTCTCTCGTTTAGGAATGAAACCATGAATTTTTGCTTTTTCAACAGTAAGTTATAGATTTATAAATCATATTTTAGAAAACAACTTTCAAAATCGTTTCAAACACAAATTTGCATATATTCTTTTAATTAAAGATAGCATATTATATTTTAGAAAGAATAAAAATAAATTAAACATTCAAGTTGTTCCTTCTTATTAACAATCACAATTTGCATTCATTCTTTCTAGTCAAAGATTATATTTTTATAATAATCTAATGAGTTCCATAACATCAAAAAAAAACTTTATTTACTTATCCAAGAAGCATCTCCAACATTTTCATATAATCTACGGTTTCTTCATGTATATCAATTCATGACAGAAACTACTTGATCATTTCCTTTCTCATTGCTAATTAGCATGATAAGAGTCAATTTATTTAACATGGGATAACTCGCTTCTATTCATACTACACATAATTCAAATTACTCATATGTTATCTCTAGCATGCATTGTTTCATGTAACTAGAAAATAAGAGAACACCCATATCACATCAATTTGGACTATAATAATATTATATTCTATGCATTAGAAAGTGCAAGGATCACATCAATTTGGACTATAATAATATCATATTCTATGCATTAGAAAGTGCAAAGACCACCCACCTCTAGTGAAGGGTTGAATAAATGCGATAGAAGTACTCCTAGCTCCAAGCAAAACCTTCTCCTCCTAGCAAGAATTCTCCAAGCAAGATTTCCACCACCAAGTATGAGAACACTCTTTCTTTTCTCTCTTTCTTTCTTTTTTTTTTCTTTTCTTTTTCTCTTATTTTCTTTTGTGTGTGGGAATGAGAAGAGATTGGGTGGTATTTATAGGACTACATTAGGGTCTACATTGCAAAACTACACACCCTAATAAATCTTCCCATTTAACACAAATTAAACCTCATTTCCATAACCTCCTAATTAAATCTCACAAATCATAACTTCCCCTAATTAAACCTCCCAATTCATAACCCCCAAATCAAATCCCCTCCTTCTCTCCTATGAAATCCGGTCTTGCACAAGTGGATCCGGTCCTAGGTGTGTGTGCATGTACACATGCACATACTACTTTAGTTTAGTCCTATAACTTAAAATGTGCACTAATCCTTTTTGTAACTTGTAGTGTACACCTAGTTTTTATTGAGAATTCACTAGTGGGCTTGTTTAATGGGCCTAGTAATTAATTTATTACCTAGTGGGCTCACCTCCTAATGGACCAAAATCTAATCTTTTGGTCCATGGATTAACTAAGTGTTAAATAAATTATGCATGCTAAAAGGAATGAATATTGAGATTAACAAATAAAAAAAAATTCGCACGTGCGTCATACGTGCAACGAAATAAAAGGTTGCATTTTTAATTAAAATTAAAAGTGGGGTGTTACAATAATTGTGTCATAAGACATGAATGAATGCGGTATTATGAGAATAGATGCATATGTGTATGATGTGATACTTGATATAATACAATAAAATAAATATCTGTATTATGAGATTGGTTATGAAAATGGTTATTAAAGAAAGTATGTTGTGTTATAAGTTTGTGTACCTTGGAAGTGTGTCGGGGAACTACTCGCCTCGGCACAACCTCCAGGATGAATGGGTGAGATGATAATATGATACAAGTAAATGAAGTGCATGGCTAAATAGAGATGAAGAAAAGATGTAATAACATCATGTTGTTATATTCATATAAATAGTGAAATGCTGATATGACGATAATTATGGAAAGATGAATATTCATGTTAGGGAATTCAAATTGAAAAGTAATGGATTGTATGTGAATTCGTATTATGCGAACGTAAAATGAGGATATATACGAGGCCGATGTGAAACATATAGTGAAATGTGTGAAGTATGGGTAATTACACAATTGGATGCAAATTTGAAGAGTATTTTGATATAAAATCGTATTGGTGATGTTTTTATGTTCAGATTTCAGGTTGCATCATCTTAACTTGATGTTTGTAAGTTTAATTTATTTTCTTTATACAATTTAATTTATTTATTAGATTAATGGTTATACTCACACCAGAAATGGTTAACCCTTATTGTTTTCTGGGGGTTAGGGGGGTCCCTCCTTGTGGGTGAACAACCCTAACTCTCTTGCAGGTTTGCTAGCCGCCCGGTGAGGTAGTTATAGAGTTAGAAATTATATTCTGTTGAGATGATAGATTATTTATGTATTTAGTATATAAAGAAACATGGACAGTTGATGTATTATTTTGTATTAAAGTGAACTTATATAGATATAGTGCTGTGATGAGGTAAGAAAGCCCGTACCCATCTCGTTGTGGAGTATTGGGTTCTGTGTTTAGTTTTTGGAAAGTTTTTCTTCAGTTTTTCTATTACTTATATAAGTTTTTAAAGGAAATTTATGGTTTTTAATTGATAATTGATATTATGTTATGAGTTTGGCCCCCAGAGCATGATATTTATATTGCTTGTGTGATTCTGCTCATTTTGGCCTGGGGAGCCCATGATTATATTGCCTGTGTTGTGAGCTACGGAATTTGGAGCAAAATTCCGTAAGCTTTTTGTGTTTCGGTGCAGAAATTTCAGATGAGACTGCCAAAATTTTATTTGAAATATATCTATTTTAGTTTATGTTTAAAGTGATATAGAAATTGAAAGAGTTGAATTTAGAGGTTTACTTAAATTTAAAAAAAAAAGGGGGGGGGGGGGGGGGGGGGGGGTTGTTACAATTCCCATTTGAACCAGAACCGACCTAGTCTATACGGATTTGGTTTCGGGTCCTAAAACAGGACCCGTTGTACTTTCAGATATGTGTCCAAATTTGGGTCTGTTCAAAAGACCCCGGATCCGAACCCATTAAAAAAAACTCAAAATTTAAGCATAAAATAAATATTCTACCCTCCTCTTTCCCCGCATTCCTTCGCAATTCTAAATTCTCCTCTTCCAAACCCAAAATACATACTTTCTGTTTCTCTCCTCTATTCTAAATCCTCCGCTCACCGCCTCCGCTCCCGCTCCTACCTGAATGGGTAGGAATCTTTTTAACAATACCTGGATTTGGAACCAGACTCGATTCTCACAGGTCCAGATTCAGGTCCGGGTCTAAGTCTGGGCAAGGTCGACCCTGAGTTTCCAGGGGCCCTAGGCGAACTTCCGAAATGGGGGCCCCTAATAACATATTTATATATTTTTACGCGCAAAATACGTACCTATATTTACAAGGGAAGTTCAAATTTGGGAGCTCCTAAAATCGCGAAATCTCCTGGGGCCTAAGGCGGCCGCCTTACCCGCCTCTAGGGTAGGGCCGGCCCTGAGTCTGGGTCCAATTTTTGGACTCGTAGGGGATCAGATATTGCTCTGGGTAGTGAAGGACCCGACCCGATAACATTTCTAGTTGCACAGTGGTAGTGGGAGTAGCTTCAGGTCTAATTTAGATTTGGAGCAGCAGCGAGCCAGCGACCAAATCCAGATGAGTTAATTTGATAGTTGAAGAACTTTTGGTTATTAATTCTGATTGTGATTTTGGATTAAAATATCATATTATTCATTAGGTAGGTAATCGATTAAGAAATAAGGTAAATGCATATGTTACAATGGTTGCCATCCAACTTAAATGCATTACATTGATTGATGTGATTCACAATCTACTACCTAATTTTTAAACAGTACGGCGGAAATGGCATACATTCGTTAATAAGTTTTTAGCGAAACAAACTAAAAAGAAAGATACACAGACTAAATATGAACAATATACCAGACTTGTGAGACTTCTAAAATGATCCAAATTCACAATACGTTTCAGCAGGAAATAAAGTTTTCACAATAGGTTTTTAAAAATGCATATATCATTAAAATGAACATAATCTTGAAAAGTTACACACTAGAGTGAAGATTCTCAAAACATGTAGTAACTTGATCTTGAACGCAAGAATCTGAAACTGTTGAAGACTGCACGCTAACCATTATCGTTTTATTAATTCATTGTAATTCTTTTCTCACCAGGAGCTCATATCTTAGGAACAAATCCTGGACATTTCTCGAGCTTTTCTTTGCAATATGGTTTGTGCTGGGCAATGTGTGGGTCTTTGATTCGCGCTATGGAAATTTTCACGAAGCACCAAAACTTCATGTGCTTTGCATACTTCTTTTATCTTTGGAATGCGATTGGATACTCTTCCCTTTTCTCTTGTTCATATTGCTGTGTTCCAATCATTAGCCGAGCGCTAGGTTACAACATGAACTTAGCCTCTGAAAATGGAGGGGCTATCGATGATCAAATATTGAGATTGCCCCAATGGACTTTTTTTTTAGGTTAAAGGTGGAATGACGCCACCCTGTTTCATTAATAAGAAATTAATAAAACAACCCCGGTATACCGGGTGAAATACAAAAGTACAGTGCAGGAAATAAAACATAATTCCCCAACAAATCTTGGGGGTGGGTCTAATCATCCATACAACATACAACCAAAAGTACAGTATATCGAAACAAAATACAAAGTAGAGGAGATTGCGGCTAATGAAAATCCGATGTAGCATGTTCCATATGAGTATGGAGGGCGCCTACCCCTCAGTCTAGTGTCGGCCTAAATTTTATCTCCTCATCATGAAATTCCTCTACCTGGAAGACTCTGGCAATCCTCCCTCTCGCTCATGTAGCAGCAGCTGTGGCCCAAAAAGAAATAAGATGCATGATATGAGTAAGGTTACCAGAAATACTATTACATGAAGTACGAAAATAGAAATTATTTCTGTCTAGCTATAACACCCAAGTAGTTGCCGCAATGGCTATGTACCACGCATCCTTCATTTCGTATCGTATCGAGGCAAATTTGGGGCCAATCTACAAATCCTCATATTCGCTGGGGTAGTCACTTGTTCCTAAGACTCGTAATACTTCTACCATAGTTGCCTTACTCATTGGGTAGTGAATAAAAAGTTGATTCAAATTCTCCGCATGCATGTTGCAGAATCTGCAGTTGGTCGCTATCTGGGGTTGTCTTTTGGCAAGGTTCTCTCTGATGAGGATTGCATTATTGAGCACTAGCCAGAGGAAGACCCTGACTTTAAGGGGGGTTTTGGCCTTCCATAACACCTGTGCCTAACTGGGTCTGCATCCTCGATAATGAATTCGATGATATAGAGATCTAACCGTGAAAGCTCCCTTGGTCTTGAGTCCCCAGTGCATCTGATCTGGGCCTTGAGCACTCATCGCACCGGTCCGTGTAATGTGTGTTTGCAATTCACGCAGTTGCTGATATAATTCTGGGGTAAGAGTTCCTCGGAACGACGGCCTCCAATTGCCCCTCTTCCAAGTCTCGACCACAGATATATTCGGGCGAGTCATTTTCTCATACAGCTCTGGAAAAGTCTCCTTAAGGGTATGGGCACTACACCATTTGTCCCACCAGAATCTGGTGGACCGTCCATTACCGATAGTCGATGTAACTGCTAAGTTGAAAGGTCCGCTTCCTTTGGTAATTCCTTTCAAGAATCGAGAAACTCTAGACCCTACTCGGAAGCCTAAACTTCTCGTACCTTTTTTCCGAAGGTACGGTTGAATAAAATCCTGCCATCCTTCCCCGCTGTGGTGAAAGAACTTCCACCACCATTTCCCCAAAAGGGCAAGGTTCATATCTCTTAGGTCGATGATGCCCAGCCCTCCATGTTTCTTCTTCATGCATGCAATACTCCATTTGATCAGGTGGTATCCTCCCCTATTCGAGTATGCCCCTTTCCAAAGGAATCATTTTCAGATTCGGTCAATCCTTTGGATTATCCATTTAAGAAGCTCAAAAAATGACATGTAGTAAATGGACAGATTAGACAATACTGAGTTGATGAGAACCACTCTGCCACCGAGGGAAAGTGATTTTCCTTTCCAGCCAGACAATCTGTCCACCCTGTCTATGATAGGTAGTCAGTCCGTCTTAGTAAGTTTCCCTGACCTGGGTGGGAGCCCTAAATATTTGATTGGAAACTCGTCTGTCATATAGTTTAGTATGGTCGCATGGTCCTGTGCCTCTACATCAGAAAGTGCAATTGGAATCAAAGCACTCTTGTGGAAATTAATCCTAAGACCTGACCAGACTTCAAAGCAGTAAAGGGGCCCTTTAAAGCAGACTGTCTCTGACCTATTACCATTACCAAAGAGTAGGGTGTGATCAGCATATTGAAGAATCGTGCACCCTTGATTAGAGTTACTGCTAGCCACCGGCGTTATCCAACCTCTTCTCCGGCAGTTGTCTAACATGCCCCTCAGCACATCTGCTACGATAGTGAATAGCAGAGGTGACAGCGGATCTCCCTGCCGTAGTCCCTTTTTGCACGAAAACGGTAAACCCGGCCGCCCATTAACTGAGATTGCCGTCTTACTAGTGTATAAACACTGTTTGATCCACCTAATCCATTTAACCCCGAAGCCTCTCCCTCTGAGAGCTTCCAGCAAACACTCCCAGTCGACGGAGTCATATGCTTTCTCAAAGTCCAGTTTGAGGAGAAAATTCTTAGACTAGCCCGTATGACAGTGGTGGATAACTTGTTCTGCAGTAGCCACACAATCCAGGATACATCTGCCCTTGATGAAACCTGTCTGTGCTTTGCTAATTAAACTATCCATTATGCTTCCCAGGCGGATGGCCATAACCTTTGTGATGGTCTTAACTGAGCAGTTTATGAGGCTAATCGGTCTAAAATCTCCCATCTTCGAAGATTCCACCTGCTTAGGTATCAGAATTACTTTTGCAAAGTTGAACATGCCCAATCTGAGATAGTTGTGGAAGAATTCATCCATCAATACCATAATGTCCCCTTTTATTTCTTTCCAGAACACCTTAAAGAACAACATTGGGAATCCGTCTGGCCCCGGCGACTTGTCTGCTCCCATTTGATTGATGGCTTTTTCCACATCCTTTTCTGAGAAAGGTGCCTCCAATTTAGCTAGTGTTTGCGCTGATTCGTGTTGACAGGCCTACCAGAAGTCTTCCCTGAGCGGGACCCTGAAGTCATTCTTCTTCCCAAAGAGGCCCTTGTAGTAATCTTGAAAGGTTTTGGAAATCACATTCTCGTCTTGCAATGTTCCCGTATCCGTTTGTAGTGATAGGACTAGATTGGATCTACGTCTTGCGCTAGTCACTCGGTGGAAGTAGACCGTGTTTGCGTCTCCCTCTTTGAGCCACGAAATCCTCGACCTCTGTTGCCATTTGATCTCCTCCAGCTTATAAAGATTGGCAATATTTTCTCGAAGCTCTAGTAGTCTGTTTCTTTCATCTTGTGACAGGAATCTCGTTTCTTCCAATCTCTCTAGTTTATCAACTCCTTCCAAAAATGAATTTTTTGCACGCCAGATGGTCGAAAATCTAGATCGGTTCCATTTACGCAGCCGCTTTCTCAATCTGCGGACTTTTTCACACCATCGGGATGCTACATCCGCACCAGTGGTTGGGAGCGCCCAGTTTTCCATAACCATGTGGTGAAATCCTTGGATTTCCAGCCAGGCCTTCTCAAATCTGAACTTCCTTGGTCTTTAAGGACTTTGTACCCCGGCATCAAGCAGGACCGGGGTATGATCTGACGTAGGTCTAGGGATAGATTTAGCGCTTGCTAACGAAAATTTGGCCTCCCAATCCATTGATACTAGTACCCTATCCAATTTGGCAATAATCGGGGATGCTTGCATGTTTGACCATGTAAATAGTCTGTCATTAATTGGGATGTCGATCAGCTCTAGTTCCATGATCACCCTATTGAACTCTTCTCTATGTCTGTCACTGAAACCTCTTCCCTTGTGTTCAAAAGCAAATCTGGTGATATTGAAGTCCCCCCTGACAATCCAAGCTCCCGACCACCAAATCTGGTCATATTCTTCTGTTTGTTCTCGGAAGATGATTCCTCAAGAGTTGGGGGGTTGAGTGCTTCTTCCACTCTGATATACTTCTCACTCCTGAGTAGGAGTTCTGAGAAGTCTCGAGGAGGCTTCTTGGCAAAGGACGCCTTGAGATCGGCGTTAGTGATGTTGTGCCAGAATGCCGCCGAGGCTACTGATTGGTTGAGGGAGGGAATGGACCGAGCTTCGGTGGTGAAGCATCGAACGTAGTCCCTTAGGCGTTCACCATTTCTTTGGTTGAGGGTCACCAGAGATACACTTGTTTTCTCGGCCCGGCGGCTACTCACGAAATGAGTAAGGAAGAGCCCTTCGAACTGATTGAATGAGAAGATGGAGGATGGGGCAAGTCGTGAGTACCATTCTCTCGCAGGTCCCTTCAGCGTGGTCGGAAAGGTTTTGCAAAGGAGCGCATCCGAAGCCTGGTGGATCATCATGAGAGTTTTAAAACTCTCGATGTGGTCAGCGGGGTCCGACTCCCCGTTGTATGATTCAAAGTAAGGGGGCTTAAATTTTTCTGGAACCGGGGCTTCCATGATGGTTCGGGAGAACAGAGGCCTACTCGGGCGGAAATTCCTCGCCCGTTGTTCCTCTTCTCTGTCAAGCCGGCCGAGGTGCCTCTCCATCTCGTGGAGACGGCGGTAGACTGAGTCTTCCCTTTGGTCATATCTTGCTGAGCCTCGGGATTCGTCCTCATGTGGAATGGGACTGGGGCTGCGGCGGTGATAGCTTGGAGCAGGTTGAGGACTGGGTGCCCGCTGGTCGTTATTAGGGGAAACATTGAGGGCCCGGAGGACGGCTTCTTGAAAGTCCTGGAGTTCTGACCTTGTGCCTGGCGCCTCTCCTGCTTGGTGGTCCCTTGGTGCGTCTCGACTTATTGGAGTACGACTTCTCCGCCGACGACGTGGAGGGGACTCTCCTTGCCCTCTCGCGGGAGGGGATCTTCCAGTCCTCGGTCGACGGGGGGTCCGGGCTCTCGATGCCCCTGGCTGCTCAGGTTGAGGGACTTCCTCAAGAGCTCGCCATTTATTCAAATGAGTTTGGAGGTCGACCCCCTGCTGGCAGTTGAGAATTACTTGACGAAGATCCGGTCCTTGACGAGAGCCCCCGTGGGCAGCCCCCCGAGACCCTGGAGGGGCCTGTTGAGGAGGAGGCTGTTAAGGAAAAGGCGGTTGAACCTGCTGATTCAGTTGAGGAAGGACATCTTGGACTGGAGGTGGAGGAGGAGGAGGAAGAGGAATGGCTCTTCGGCTGGAGCCCGCTGCCTTCCCCTTCTCTTTCGGAGGCATGGCTTGAAACTGACTTTCGCTGATGAAGGTTGGATTGCTATTTCTTTTCCCACAGACGGCGCTAATGTGTTGCTGCTGATTTTGGTGTGGGAACAAACAGATGAATTTGTGGATTCTTGGAGAAAACAGTAAAGCAATCATGTTGACCTTCACGAACGTGTTGACTGGTTTCTTGCCACTGCCGTTGACCTGCAAAAAGTGCGAAACACCGGGATGGATCCCGGCGATGCACCCTCCGACGCTCTTATTAGTAATCTGGAAGATTATGAAAGAGCTTTATATGGAAAAAGATTGATTACCTTGTTATGGTGGGGGGAGAGGGGGTATTTATAGTTGCCTTAGGGATCCATTTCGAGATAAGGATAAATCTCTACTTCCCGGTGTTTATGGATAGAAGTGGTTAAAACCACCTCTTATGGATAATTACGGATCTGAATCCCTCTTTATCCTTTTTGAACTGGTTTGTAATGGGTTGGTACCCGTATCCAATAAGACAGATCTGTTTATGAGTTATTGGGCTTTGAAGAAAGACCCAGTTCCCATTTCAAACCCGTTTGTGGTGGAAATTACTGTTTTACCCCTGAGAGCTTTAAGATTCGTGCCCAATTTGAATGGTCCTGATTTAATCCTATTTTAGCCATATCAGGAGTTTTTTTTTCTAGTTAATATGATCTATATTTCTTTTTTTTAAAAGACTACCTTTAAATTTCTTTAAGATTCGTGTTTGTATGATCTTTTTCAAAATTGGAGGATCAGTACTTTTTTGAAGGAGATCCAAAAACTCCCCTACCATGGCATTTATATAGCCTCGATTTGTTTTACTGCTGCTAGCTCGACTAACTTTATTTTGTGACTGTTTTTTATTTCTTTTCTTTTCTTTTATTTTATTTTCTTGTCATTTGTGACTGGCGAAGATGTTCAAGGGTTTATCACATATCAAAGAAAAGGAGAAATAAATAATAATTAATAAGCCATATGTTGCGTCGTCCTCTCCGATCTGATCTTGTTAAAAATTAAGGGGAGTAGTTGCGTTCAATTTGATCTTGTTGTTAAATTAGGAAGATCATGCTTTGAGACATGGCGTCCTGTCCTATTTGATCTCCTGAAAAATTTGCTACATAATGAAGTGTGCTTTACAATGTTGCTCTTTCCAATCCTCGGTGCCAATGCCCTTTCTACGAGCTATAGGTTCCTCATTCCTTGAGAGTATTTTGAACTAGTATACATAAACAATAATACAAAGCAGCGAACTATATATAACTTTGGTAATACAGACAACAGAGCTAGTACTTAGTAGCTTAGATCACAGGGAAAAGAAAGATTCTATGAATTTAGTTATTACAGACTAGTAAATGCATCTGGAAACATATATAGATTCATATTAAAAATATTTTGAGATGAGCATATGTATTTTATTTTATTGTAAGCTGGAACAGGGCAGCTTCATGCTCCAAACCCGAGGTCTCCATCGATTTTCATCTTAAACTGTAAAAGTAAAGAACACATATCTTTTAAACAAGAAAAATCAAACAAATATATACTTCAATTATCATGAGATTTGAGAAATCAACATTCTATTTGAGAAATCAGAAAATGGCAAATGGCGGCGGTCTCATTTTATTATTGTGATATCCCTTTCCTTTCAATGTCGGCAATTTCGTGAAGGGCAAAAAATTCAAATATTTATTTTTGTAAGGAAATTCGAAATATTCAAATATATACTCACTTTTATGACCATTAATTAATTAATTGTGATTTTTACACATTCCCATTGGACATGAATTCATGGGAGAATGAGTAGCTAACAATTTCCTCGTTTGTGAACGTAAAGCCACTTGGATTACTACTGCTTCATCTAAATTTATGTCCTGTTCTTTTCCTGCGATACCTACATAAATGAGGGAAATGAAGGGATTCTTGTCATATATATAGCGTCAACCTCAATTGTCTTAAATAAGAGGGAAAATAATATAAGAAAACAATTATACTATTGATACATATTTACAAAGAATTAATAATGGTTACTCAGTTTATGTTGATAATTTCCAACAAACTTGATAATTTATCACCATCTATAACAAATACTTGTTCTTTCTTTTACAATAAACTAATTATTTGCTTTAAAAAATATATAATTTAGAATTTTTCAGAATCGAGTAAAAAAAATTAAGTATTACTTCCTCTTATCTGAAATTAACTATCCATTTTTCCATTTTAGAATGTCCCAAATTAAGGTTGTTTACTTTAAAAAGTTAATTATATCCTTATTAAAATTCTGTTAATTATTTTAATTATACACACCAACCAGCTAATCATAGAAAAACACATGAACTTTTAATGAGATCATAAACCAGTACTCTCTCTCTCTCCCTTTATTCAAGGGAAACACAAACTTTTTGTACGTTGTCTCATCTGTCTCCAGAAAATTAAAGTGAGGGGGAGAAAGTATTTAAGAAATAGTTTAAGAAATTGAGAGAGATAGTAGGCGTAAATTAGTAAACTACACAACTTCTTAATTACTATAAGTGAAAATGGCAAAGCAGACAGTTAATTGGGGATGGAAGGAGTTAGGGCCGGCCCAACACTTATTGAGACCTAAAGCGAACTCCGAAATGAGGCATTTTAAAAGCTTATAATAATATTTTGTTAAAATTAATATGTTTTTATTTAAATGTTATCTTTTGGGCTTTTTGAGATGCAAAATTATTTATTATATTATTGTAATCAATTTCGGATTTTTTGATATGTTATGAGGCCTATTTCGGGCTTTTTGATATGATGCCTTTATTCTTTAGATTTTTTTTTTTTTAGACCTAAAGCTCTAGCTTTGGTTGCTTTACCCTTGGGCCGGCCCTGGAAGGAGTATAATCCATAAAGGTTAACCTTTTATTCCTTTTTTTGTTACTCAATGTACATTCCTCAAACATACGTCCATTTGCAAATCCATAAAAGTTAACTAAAAATGTGAAAAATTAGAATTTCTTCTACAATAATGCTACACCCACAACATTTTCTACAATAATTTTCTTTATAATCTTATGTGATACAATATTATTGAAGGTTATTGTAAAATAGATTATAAAAATCTCCAATAGTATTATGCTATATAAAGTTGTAAAGAAAAATATTGTAGAATATGTTGTGGGTGTAGCAATATTACTTTTTCTTCAAATCCGTCAAATCTTCTAATACCTATAAGGGTTAGTTTAAAAGTGAAGCTTAGTATTTCTCCAAATTGGCTAGAAATGACACATTATAACTCACAAAAGTTTGGTGAAAAGATGGAAGTTCAAAAGTTTTCAAAATTGGCAAAAAAAAAGGGGGTAAAGTATTAATAAAGATATAGCAAAAAATAAAGGTAAAGAAAAAACAAACTAAAATTTACAAATTTTTAAAAATGGTAAAAATAGTGAACTATAACTTTAAAAAAAGTTGGCTAAAACTGCAAAGCAAAAAAAGCTAGTCAGACTAGCCCACAAACTTGACTACAAATGTACAATTCCTAATTTCTTGAAATCATCTAAAATAGTTAACTATCATGCACATAAGTTGGTTTAAAAAGTGAAACTCAAAATTTTCAAACTCGACCAAAAACAGTAACACTTCATTTTTCACGGAAGAGGAATTTTTAGATCAAATATTAAAAATAGGGGATGATCGGCTAAAAACAAAGGGAAAGATAATGAATTATGAAGTTTAGCCCAATAATATATATTTTCCTTCTACAACATTCTAGACACTTCTGAAAATGTTGCACAGAAAAAAGAGATAATTTGAAAAATAAATTAACCAAAAACAAGATAAAGAAAATTACAGAAACATACGAGAATCACAAGAAGAAATGTCGGTGAAGCAACCCAGCAAGAGGAAGATAGCAATACCAGTGATTAGGTTCGCCATTACTTCTGAATTAATCACAATTTCTGATTAATTAATCTCTACTTTTAGTGTTTACAGTGATGGTGAGTTTAACATCTATATATAGAGGAAGAAGTAATTAATATATTATTATAGGGAGAAATAAAATCCTGTGCGTTAGACGATTTAATTTACTCCACGCACGCCGGAAATACGGATCTAAAAGGCCCAGAATTCGAGGTCAACTATCCTATGCGGATATATACCCATAGTATAAAGCAACCAAAACCGTTGGATTTAAGGTGATCATCCAAGGAGGCAGATCTGGAGTAAATCCAATCCAATCCAATCCAATGGTTTTTATACTTTTTCCTCATGATAATTCTGTACTCAATGGAGTATACAAAGTTTATCCGGTATGGTTGACTTTGAAAAAAAGGTAAGAGGAGGGAAATTGATTAATTTTTGACCCAGTTGATCCACTTGGTCATATATTTTCTACAGAAAAAGTTTGAAAGAACGCTTACTGATTTTTTTTTTTAATATTGTATTTATGCTCATGTGCATCTTCTTCAAATTTGAATGATCCTGGGGTGAGCATTATTTTTAAGAAGATCCAAAGGTTCCTGGTAATTCGTAGATTGAGCATCTCTTGGTTAGCGGTGCTATGGGGTTGGGTCAGGTCGGGTAGTGAGATATCTGGACTTTGCCTTTTGGAAACCGATTCAGATCCGAATTCGGGTCTATTTAATTTTTCCAGGTCCGGTTCGGATCTAACCGGTTCCCGGATACCCAACGGATCTAATAATATACGACAATTTTTTTGTCAATGTTTACAAAAGTTTTCATTTTCAAATTCCTAACATAATTTTTTTTTAGAGTACCATATGAATTAGCTACTGAAAGTAAAATTAATTAATATGTAAATAAATATAAGTAAGTTAATTTTATAAAATAAAGATTATGAGTTATAAATCTCTAATCTCTAATATTTTGATGGAAAAACTGGGGTTATGTAACCAAACAAACACATGTAATGTATGTGCTTAAACTAATATAAAGAATATCTTAGGTTTGATGCTAGACATCATCAAAATTTTTACTTTTAAAAATATATATTTATAAAATCGTGCATCACACGTGTAAATTACTAGTTTGGAGTAAAAGAAAAGGTTACATACTCTTTATTAAGTTAACATACAAAGTTTTATTTTTCTATTAAAAAAGTAAAAAATTATTTTAACGCATACAACTATCTAATTCTAATATATTAAAAATTAAGTTATTAAACTACCAACGAGTTCAATGGGTTGGATCTAGGTCAGGTCAAGTTCGATCAGGTTCAAAATTATCAGACCCTAATTCTATCCGTCTAGAATCAGGTAAGTTCCGGGCCAACATTGGATTCAGATCAGTTCCAAGTCTTGATAAATGTGACAGTGCTACTCTTGGTAGTGATGATAAATATTTTTTGGTTTTGAATCTTAATATGTGTACATCTGTGAAAATGAAAGTATTGCATCCCCGAGAATTATTTGTTGCGAGCTATAGCAGTCGACTAGCAAATGTATACATTCTCTATCAGAAAGTGAAATTATGCTTGATGGCTACTTCTTCACTAAGAATCGGTAAAGTTATGTGAATTAATTGTGATATCGAACCCCGTGAATTTGTAATTTATGTTCATCAATTTTATGAGACTCAGATTATTTTTCTTTATCATATTCAGTGGTGATATTTGGCCCTTGTATTAATGTGAATGTTGTACTTGTCAAGAAAGATGAAGTAAATAAATATTATAAAGGGATTTTCTATGGTAACAAAAAGCAGTACTGAAACACGATGACATTTTGCCATTTTTTAATCAAAACATTAATATATAGTTCAATTCGGTATTGCTGGAAATGTTGCAGCAAACTTTATAAGCTATGATTAATTACAAAAACAATTGAAACAATTATACAAATTTAATTCTACAGTTTTTTTTTCTTTTTTTCTTTGAAATAATTGGACAGGGGTCTACTTAATTCCTAGTCCTTTTCAGCGGTGATATTTTTTGCGAAGATTGACTTACCTTTACATCAACAAATTTCTCCTACATGTCAACCTCATCGTCAATGAAGGTAGAACCTTAAACTTGTGTATTATGTAGTAATTGGACTAAGACCAATTAGTGTTCACTTAAATCTCTAATCTCTAATATCTAATATGGGTAAAAGGGATATAAGCAACTTGCTCATTTAGTAAATGAGCAATTGATTATGTGGTATGCATGTGATACATTGAACAACTAATTCTTTTAAGAATTTTTCAATCACATGTATGCTACATCGTCAATTGCTTATTTACTAAATGAGCAAGTTGCTCATACCCCTTTTTCCCCTCTAATATTATAATGGGAGAAGATCTTAGTGTCATTTGTAAATCTACCAACGCGTGCATTGTACATGCATAACTAATATGAAGGAGGTCTCAGATTCGAGTCCTCACTACGTCAGATTTTCTACTTTAACTTTTTAAAATATATTAAATGTGCATCACACGTGCAAATTATTATCTATCTATCTATCCATCTATCTATAATGTAATATATAATCTCTAATATTATAATGAGAGAGTTGTCATTTGTAGACAACATGTACTTTGTATGCATTCAACCTAATACAACCTCAATTAAATTTACACCACACAATTAGATTAGATCTAACCATAATCTAACTAAATCTCTCAATTAAATCTACACCACACAATTAGATCTAACCCTAACCTAACCAATTCTAAATCACACATCCTAATCTCACCCCAACGTAATTAAACTCTAATTCATTATTTAAATAATTAAAAAAACCCACCCTCCTCTCCATCTCTCCCGAAACTTCCTCTCTCTCCCCCAAAAAAGCTCGCACCCCCTATCTATCTATATTTTTTTTGGTAGGCATGCATCGCACGTACAAGAGTTGGAGCTGTAAATCTACCTATTTACGTGCAACTCCAACTCTTCCATTATAGTCTTTATATTTACTTTAAAAATATGTAATCTTATTTATTAAGACATGCATCGTAAATCAAAGTTTTGAACTTTAATTTGTTTTTTTTACATAATACGTGCATCACACGTGTATATTGCTAGTATTTACTCAAAACAAGCTTAAATAAGGTTCTTTTTAGTTGGCTATCCTCACTAATCACTATCTATATCATTATAATTCAGTCGAATTCTATGTGTAAAGCCAATCTCATGAGCTTATGCTTGAACCAACCGAAGCTTCTTCAAACATGCAGATGCAGTTAAATTCAGAATTCTGAAACATACAAATACTTTGAAATAAACATCGATTTCATTGCAAATTAGAACATTCCGACATACCAAATTTGTAAATGGTGTTTCTTACATATAGTTGAGATGAAGGCCCCTATACATTCCATACACTCACCTGTTGGAATTAATTTTTGCAGTTTTCCGAGCCGGATTCCGGCAGGCTCCGGCCACCGGCAGCGCCGGAAAATGAGTGGATTGCGATCCTCTCGACGAGTACTATTCCGTAGTATACTCACTTGCCAAAAACGAATTCTGTATGAATGAGAAATGTTGATCCAAAGTTGGGTACTTGAAAGGTACTAACTTGGCAAATGGATAGTCCCATATCGAAAATTGAAAAAGATTTTCTCTAGTATATATACTAGAAAACTGGACTAAAGGGCGTGGTCCGGGGGTTACCACTAACGTGTAGTGGAGAGAGGATTTAGCCAAAATGATAAACACACGCGCGCGCCCGGCCCGGCCCGGCCCGGCTCGGCCTCGGTTCGGTCTGGTCTGGTCAAAACCTCTTCCCCTACTGAACTGAAAAAGCTTTTCAGATTCAGTAACTGGTATCCATTACTCTGTAACAGCAGAGTAATGGCTGACCAGTTATGAATCTGAAGAGTCTCCATTACTCTGCTGTTACAGAGTAATGGCATCAGAACAGTTTCCAATTTCTCTATAAATTCGGGAAGCAATTCGCTGGTAACCGTCACACTACGGGGCGAATTCTGCTTTAAGGACAGAGATTATCAATCTTGGCTCTGTGCAAGTTCTTTACTTACTGTTTTTCTTCCTGTATTTGATTTCTTCACAATTTCTGTTGGAATTTCCTATTATTTTATATTCAGGTTCTAACAATCTTAAAGCAGAATTTTTTCCTCACAGATTCTAACAATTTTGTGAAGTCTGTTTACAGGTTCTGTTCGGAAAAAAGAACTAACAGTTTCTGTTTCAACCAATTTCAGAGAAAAAAAATCATAACATGGAGAACAGACCAACTGAAGTTGCTAATGGGCTTCTCAGTACCCAAACACCGGTGACCCAAAATATGACTGCACAATCGGTTGCGGCACATTCGGTCGTTCTGTCCACGCACATAACCGTGTGAGAAAAACCGGAGAAGTTCAATGGAACTGGATTCAAAAAGTGGTAAGGGAAGATGCAGTTCTACCTGACCACATTGAAGCTGGACAGATTCCTCAATGAATCTGCCCCGATGCTGGTGCCAATGGATGCACACTCCGTTGCTGCAGTTGATTCGTGGACTCAGGGCGACTACCTCTACAGGAACTACATCCTGAATGGCTTGGTAGACTCCCTGTACAACGTCTACTGTGTCTTCAAGACGTCCAAACTCCTGTGGGGGTCCCTGGAAAAGAAGTATAAAACAGAAGACGCCGGGTCCAAGAAATTTGTTGTCGGCAAATTTCTGGACTACAAGATGATTGACTCCAAAACTGTGGTGAGTCAAGTCCAAGAACTGCAGGTTATAATGCACGACATTGCTGCAGAGAATATGACGTTGTGCGAACCATTCCAGGTTGCAGCGTTCATTGAAAAACTTCCACCTTGGTGGAAAGACTTCAAGAACTACCTCAAACACAAGGGAAAGGAGATGTCTCTTGAAGATCTAATTATCAGGTTACGGATCGAAGAAGAAAATCGCAAGGCTGATAGGTCCTATGGAAATCAGTCCATAGAAAAGGCCAATGTGGTGGAGCACGAACAGAAGGGCAAGAAGAGGAAGTTTTTGCCATAGGCCTCAAACAAAAAACCTCCTGCAAAGAGGTTTGCTGGAAAATGCCACAAGTGTGGTAAGCTGGGGCACAAAATTTCTGAGTGCCGCAGTAAGGACAGTAATCATTCAAAAATAGGACATGTAAAAGGAAATGAAAAATTCCACGTACACATAGCTGAGAACTTGTCCACTGGTCTCTCTAACCTGGACCTTTGTGCTGTTGTATCAGAGGTAAATCTTGTGGGGAGCAATCCTCGTGAATGGTGGTACGATACTGGGGGCACCAAGCATATCTGCTCGGACAAGAAAATGTTCACCTCCTACCAGAAGTGCAACAAAGATGAACAGCTGTTCATGGAAAACTCTTCCACCTCCAAAATTGAAGGAACAGGGAAGATAGTGCTGAAAATGACTTCAGGCAAAGAGCTAACACTCACAAATGTGCTGCATGTCCCAGACATTAGAAAGAACTTGATATCAGGTTCTTTGCTAAGCAAGAATGGATTTAAAGTTGTACTTGTTTCTGATAATTTTGTACTGTCTAAGAATGGGGTATACTTGGGTAAAGGATATGTAAAGGATGGACTGTTCAAGTTTAATGTAATGACAGTCAACCCTAAAACTATTGTTCCTGTTGTTCCCAAAGTTAATGAAATAACTCCTATTGCCTATGTTGTTGAGTCTTCCTCTGTTTGGCATGAAAGACTAGGCCATGTTAATGTAAATTCTATGCGTAGATTAGTTAACATGAATTTGCTACCAAAATTTAAGGTAGATAACTCAGAAAAATGTGAAGTTTGCACGGAGGCCAAACTCACTAAAACTCCATCACGTTCTGTAGAAAGAAATACAGAAACTCTAGGTCTTATTCACACAGATCTGTGTGACTTAAAATATGTGCAGACCAGAGGTGGCAAAAAGTAATTTGTGACTTTCATAGACGATTTGACAAAATTCTGCTATGTATATTTGTTACATAGTAAAAATGAGGCTTTGGATAAATTCAAAGAATATAAACTTGAGGTTGAGAATCAACTTGGCAAAACGATTAAAATCGTTAGAAGTGATAGAGGAGGAGAATATGATGCACCATTTAACATGTTCTGCTTGGAATATGGAATAGTTCATCAGACAACTGCTCCCTACTCACCCGAATCAAACGGTACTGCCGAGCGCAAAAACCGAACTCTAAAGGAGATGATGAATGCCTTGTTGTTGAATTCTGGCTTACCCCAAAACATGTGGGGGGAAGCGTTGCTGACTGCCAACTATATTCTCAACAAAATACCTTACAAAAAAATCGTCAAGACACCATATGAACTGTGGAAAGGTAATTTACCTTCGTATAAATACCTCAAAGTGTGGGGGTGTCTAGCAAAAGTGGCAGTACCTAACCCGAAACAGGTCACCATCGGACCTAAGACGATCGATTGCATATTCATAGGCTATGCACACAACAGTAGTGCATATCGGTTCTTGGTATACAAATCGGATATACCGGATATCCATATAAATACAATAATGGAATCAAGGAATGCTTCATTCTTTGAACACGTATTTCCGTGCAAGGATACTACATACCCCAAACATACACGTGAATATGGGAATGCAAGCACTTCAGTTGATGAACCAGAACATGATACTGATGAGCCTAGACGAAGTAAACGGGCTAGAACATCAAAATCATTTGGTCCTGACTTTGTGACGGCCTTTCTGTTAGAGAATGAGCCCAGAACTTTCAAGGAAGCCATGTCTATGCCTGATGCTCTTATGTGGAAGAAAGCAATCAAAAGTGAAATACACTCCATTATGCAAAATCATACATGGGAGTTAGTCGACTTGCCTTATGGATGTAAAGCTCTAGGATGCAAATGGATTTTCAAACAAAAATTGAAACCAGATGTTTCAATAGAGAAGCATAAGGCTAGACTTGTGGTACAAGGATTCAGGCAAAAATAAGGCCTAGATTTCTTCGATACATATTCCCCAGTTACAAGAATAACTTCCATAAGAATGTTGATAGCTATTGCAGCTCTACGTAACCTGGAAATACATCAAATGGATGTTAAAACTGCATTTCTAAATAGAGACTTAGAAGAAGAAATATACATGAAACAACCTGAGGGTTACGTAGTTCCTGGACAGAAAAATAAGGTGTTCAGGCTTGTAAAATCACTGTACGGCCTGAAACAAGCTCCAAAGCAGTGGCATGCAAAATTTGACAATGTTATGATGTCAAATGGTTTCAAAATAAATGAATGTGATAAATGTATCTACATCAAAGATACTCCAAATGGATACATTCTTGTCTGTCTATACGTAGACGACATGCTTATTATTGGAAGCAATAACGACATTATCAAACAAACTAAGATCATGCTTAGTGGCAAGTTTGACATAAAAGACTTGGGAGTTGCAGATGCATACTAGGAATCAAAGTTTCCAGGACATCTGAGGGGATTACCTTGTCTCAAGCTCATTATGCTGAGAAAGTACTTGAAAGATTCAAGAATTACTCCAATGGGACAGCAAAAAGTCTCGTCGATCCAAGTCTTCACCTGTTCAAAAATACAGGCGAAAGCATATCACAACTGGAATATGCACGTGTAATTGGTAGTTTGATGTACCTAACAAATTGCACAATACCGGACCTAGCACATTCGGTAAACGTACTGAGCCGATACACGAGTAATCCAGGACGAAGTCACTGGAAATGAATAACTAGAGTATTGAACTACTTGCGACATACTCAGAGTTATGCACTGCATTACACCAGATATCCAGCAGTACTGGAAGGCTACAGTGATGCCAACTGGATATCGGACTCCAAGAACTCAAAATCTACAAGTGGATATGTCTTTACACTTGGTGGTGCAGCTGTGTCATGGAAATCCTCTAAACAAACTCTATTGGCCAGATCAACCATGGAATCTGAGTTTATTGCTTTAGACAAAGCGGCAGAGGAAGCAGAATGGCTTCGCAACTTTTTAGAGGATATTCCTATGTAGGAAAAACCAGTGCCTGCCTTATGTGTACACTGTGACAGCCAATCGGCTATAGCACGGGCACTGAGTTGCATGTATAATGGTAAGTCTCGTCATATCAGAAGGCGACACAAAACCATTAGACAACTGCTCTCAAATGGAGTAATCTCTATAGAATATATAAAATCGGCCGACAACCTAGCGGATCCATTTACTAAAGGTCTGTCGCGAGAGCAGGTTGTGAGATCATCAAGAGGAATGAGTTTAAAGCCTATGACGAAAGAGGATACTTGATGGAAACCCTACCTAGAAATTGAAGATCCCAAAATCTAGGTTCAAAGGGACAACTAAATCTTGTTGAATCGACGAAACACTGAGAGATTAACATCTCATACCCATTCTTAGGATGATAAAACAAGTGCTGCCTGCAAATAGTTAGGATAAGCTTGGCTTTTAATGATTCCCATAGCTTTCAAATAAAAGTAGGGTATAGCAGGATACTCTTTATGGGCAATCACCTTGTGAGTGTGAAATGGGGCCGTTTCTAGGAGAATGAAGAGATGCTACATTCTCCAATTTCACTCACGATTAACCAGGGATGTTCAAGGCCAAAATGAACACAACAAGAGAACTTAGTTCTGTGAGGAGATGAAACTGTGTGATAGTTATTGTCTAGGTTCACATGAACGCCCGGGTAGTTCAAGACATCATGATCACTACCTGGTCAAGTGAATCCGATAGCTAATTACTAAGGGTGGTTCAAAGTTAAAAAATTACTACCATTCCTGATGCAGTGATTTTCCGATTGTACTCTCAGAGTCTTTCTGTCATGTTTTTTGTTTTTCTGTCGTGTCTGGATTACATGGTCTGGTAATTTCCATTTATGTGGGGAATTTTTGGAATTAATTTTTGCAGTTTTCCGGGCCGGATTTCGATAGGCTCCGGCCACCGGCGGCGCCAAAAAATGAGTGGATTGCGATCCTCTCGACGAGTACTATTCCGTAGTATACTCACTTGCCAAAAACGAATTCCGTATGAATGAGAAATGTTGATCCAAAATTGGGTACTTGAAAGGTACTAACTTGGTAAATGGATAGTCCCATATCGAAAATTGGAAAAGATTTTCTCTAGTATATATACTAGAAAACTGGACTAAAGGGCGTGGCCCGGGGGTTACCACTAACGTGTAGTGGAGAGAGGACTTAGCCAGAATGACAAACACACACACGTGCCCGGCCCGACTCGGCTCCGACTCTGGCCCCGGCTCGGTTTGGCTTGGTTTGGTCTGGCTTAATTTTTTTTTTTACCCAGACAAAACATCTTCCCCTACTGAACTGGAAAAGCTTTTCAGATTCAGTAACTGGTACTCATTACTCTGTAACAGCAGAGTAATGGCTGACCAGTTATGAATCTGAAGAGTCTCCATTACTCTGCTGTTACAGAGTAATGGCATCAGAACAGTTTCCAATTCCTCTATAAATCCAGACAGAGCCTGATATGCAGATACAGAGTTTTTACATTTCTTTTCTTCTTCTTCTCCTCTGCGTCAGTGTCAACTAAGACTACACCACAGACAACAGTTCGTTGTCTCTGAAGTAAGGGTACTTCATTCTTCAGAGAAGGTGCAGTTGTATCATGGGAAGCAATTTGCCGGTAACCGTCACACTACGGGACGAATTCTGGTTTAAGGACAGAGATTATCAATCTCGACTCTGTGCAAGTTCTTTACTTACTGTTTTTCTTCCTGTATTTGATTTCTTCACAATTTCTGTTGGAATTTTCTATTATTTTATATTCAGGTTCTAACATCACCTTCATACATTCTTTTAATTACAAATCAACCATGGACATCGGTGTCTAGGAGGATAAACATTTGACAGTTTTCTCATTTGTGGATGCAAAAGCACTTGATTTCCTGCTACATCTAAACCCTTATCCGGTGCTTTTCCTGGAATACCTAAATACAGAACTGAAGGGATAGCTGATCAGTTAAGGTTGATAATTTCCTACAAACTTATCTTAAAATCCACACCCAAATACATTATTGGCGAAAATGGAGGAACTATAAACCAAAAAAGGCTCTAAGAGCATCTGTAGTGGTCGCAACCCAACTTTTGGGTATTTGGCAAATAAAAATAGAAAAAATGAGTTTGTTCTGCCAGTTGTTGAAACCCAAATTTTGAATTTTTTTTATTATTAATTTGTCCGATGAAATATAATTTATCGTCCCTTCATTAAAAAAGAAAACAAATAATAAAATGGAACGGACGATACACGATTCTCCGTCCCTAACAAATTTTTACTTTTTTATTAAAAATGACGAGACGGGAAATCCAGTCCATTTTTTCTTGTGGCATGTTCGTCTACAGATCAAACAACTTCAACTTGTTGAGGACCTGCAATTTATATGCTGAAATAGTTTTTGATAATCATATTAGTTATGCCGTCCTATCAAAAGATCAACATTAACCTTACTTTTAAAGACAACATAAGTAAAGACATGTTCACCTTAATTTCCTTTTTGTTAGCAAATATGAGATGGACAACAATTTCGGGAAGGATCATGTCCAGGAGGGCAAAAAGGTAAACGTCCAGACTGAATTTCCTGCATTTGTTGTGAATTCTTCTTCTTACTTCCTGCTACAACATCTGATTTCATGTGTAATGCTTTTTTTGGGATACCTGAATAAAACAATGGTGTAAACTTATAAACTAAAATGTTAAAGTAAAGCAAGTGACGTGGTAAGACTTTTCGCTGGTAAGGAAAATGTCGAGGTTCAAACTCTTGCTTGCATAATTCCCTAATCATGGGATAAGCGAGTGTTTCTGTGTTCAGGATGAGTGTGTAATTGTGGTCTTGTTCAAAAAGAAGAAGAAAAAAAAATGTTAAAATAAAATAAATTAGTGAGGTTGGAAGCTCTTTTAAAGGATTTTTTTTTTAAATTTGTATACGTCACTTTTCGAAACTATTTGCAGAAAGATGACAGTTGCCAAGGTATTTGCGTTCGTGGGCTCAACAACTAAACTCGCCATTCCCAATAACGAGTTTAGTTATTTCATGCTCACCGTTGGGACACAGCGAGTTTAGTGTTATTTTTTTTGATAAACTCGTCGTTCCCAACGGCGAGTTCTAGTCAAAATTTTCAACAAAGACCCACTGTTCCTAACGGCGATGACATTTATATTAAACTCGTAGTTGGGAACAATAAGTTTAGTTCAAAATTTTCAAGGAATATATTAAGGCTCGTTGTTTCCAATGGCGATGACATTTATACTAGACTCGTTGTTGGTAACGACGAGAATGTAGAAAATTTCACAGATATTGAAAGATTCTGTTGGAGTTAGTGATTTTTTTAAAAAAAACTTCATAGATTTTTTTTAAAAACTAAACTCGTCGTTCCCAACAACGAGTTTAGTGTAAATATCATCACCGTTGGAAACAGCAAGTCTCCATTGAAAATTTTGAACTGAAATCGACGTTGGAAACGATGGGTTTCTCAAAAAATTAGCATTAAACTCGCCGTATCCCAACGGCGAGCATGAAACAACTAAATTCGTTGTTTGCAACAAGTTTAGTTATTGAGTCTACAAATACTTTAGCAAATGTCCAGTTTAGTTATTGAGTCTACAAATGTCCAGTTTAGCATTCTTCCTTTCTTATTAATGCTTCTGCTAATGATTCTATCTCCCCCATTGGTTCTGTTAAGGCTGACATTGACCCTTATCCACATTATTCATCGGATGTTGCTCAGTTCCTACCCTCTCTTTCTCAAGAGGAGAGTGATACTGTTTCCGATGACTGTCGCTCCCCCATCTCCAATAATCGTTTTATAAGGTCAAGCGCTCGCCTTTTAGCAAAGAATTCACTTCGCTCGTTTTCCTCTAGCTCGCCTGTTTCTTTTAGCAAACCCGGCTCTAGTTCTCTGAAGGCCTCGCCTGGTACTTTGTCTTTAACTCCTTTTAACCAACTAGGATCCATTTACATACCTATTTTTGACTCATTATCCAACTCGGAGTTAGCAGCTAATGCTCACAACCTTGGTTTCTTGATTGATCCCTTGGACTCTCCCCGTATTCGTTCTCTTAGAAGGCAGGAATTTTCCAGAGTTAGGGAGTGCCGTCTTTTTAATGATTAGTGTCTCCTGGAATATCCGTGGATTGCATTGCCCGGTTAAGCAAAGGGCAATTTTCGACTTAATTACTTCCTCTCGTTGCGATATTATCTCCATCCAAGAGTCCAAGTTGGATGCCCCATCCCCTGCGATCTTTCGATCCTTAGGGGGATCCATTATAACCAAATGGATTTCTTTGGATGCGACTGGAGCTAGGGGAGGGATCATCTTTGGTTTCAAGGAGGGTCTTTTCTCTCTGATCTCAGTTCAACGCCTGAACTTCTTTTTAATTGTCCAGCTCCACTGGACCCTTATCAATTGTCTGCTTACCGTTATCTCAGTTTACGGCCCTTCTACTTCAGATAGGCACCAGTTATTTTGGAATGAGTTCCTATCATTACAGCAATTCTCCACAGATCTCTGTGTTCTTTGTGGGGACTTCAATGTTACTCGTTTCAATTCTGAAAGATCAAATCCAGGTTCTTCTTTAACTCAATCGTGCATTTTTAATGATTGCATTCGTGATCTGCAATTATCGGACTTACCGATTTCCGGTAGATCTTTCACCTGGTCCAACCAACGCGATCACCCATCTTTTGCTAAACTTGATCGCTTTCTGGTTTCGCAAAACTGGATGACTCGCTTTCATCAATCGTTCGTCCAGGCTCTTCCAAACCCTTCTTCTGATCATGTTCCGATTGTGCTTTACTCCAACTTTTGTTTCAATCACAAGCACAAATTTTGCTTTGAAAAATTCTGGCTTCAAGACCAACATTTCATCAACCTTGTGTCTGAATGTCTTGCCTCAGTCACCGGTTCATCCGGGCTGGGCAATATTTTGCTTAAGTTGCACGCCATCAAACATGGGTGCAAGATTTGGCGTTACGAGAGACAACGTAACACCAACTTTCTCAGAATTCCTCTTGCAATCCATTGCCTCCATTGACAAGATGGAAGAAATGGGCCCCCTTCCTGAAGCTTATCGTTCGGAACGTCGATCCTGCAAGCAGGAATACGCTGATATCCTCCATCTAGACCACATTAAATGGGCTCAAAGAGCTCGGGTCAAGTGGTTGAAGGAGGAAGACGCGAATACTGCTTTCTTTCATAATTTTGCCTCGCATAGACAACGATGCAACCATATTTCTTCTATCTCTGCCCAGGGAGTGGATCTTTCTTCCGATGAATCCATTCATCGGGAATTCCTTGCTTTTTACAAAAATCTTCTTGGCACGAAGAAACATCGATCGATCGAGCTCGATTGGGATCATCTTTATGGCATCCAAGATCACGACCTCTCCTCGCTTGAGGCTCCCTTCACTCTTGAGGAGATCAAGTCGGCTGTCTTTGCTTTAAAAAGCGATTCGGCGCCTAGGCCTGACGGTTTTCCTGCTTTCTTTTTCCAAAAATTCTGGGATCTGCTTAAGGCAGACCTTCTTAAGATGTTTCAAGATCTTCACCAAGGTAACTTCTCTTTTGACCGTATTAATTACGCTCACATTGTGCTCATCCCCAAAATTGCGGGGGCACACCTTGTTTCGGAATTTAGACCGATTAGCCTGATCAACACCTCTTTCAAAATTATTATGAAAGTCATGTCCTCTAAACTGAGTGATATTATCTCCCCCTTGATAGACTCAGCCAAATCTGGTTTCATTAAAGATCGCTTCATTCTTGACAGTGTGGCATCTGCTCAGGAAATCATCTCTCACTATCATAGAACTCAGTCGGAAGGTATTCTTCTTAAGCTCGACTTTCAAAAAGCTTACGACAATGTTAATTGGGATTTCCTTCTGGATATTCTCGTTTGTCGGGGTTTTGGTCCCAAATGGATTGCTTGGATTAAATCCAGCCTTTTCTCTGGGACTTCCCCTCTATTCATCAATGGATCGGAAGGTCACAAATTCAAAATCAGGTGTGGACTCCGCCAAGGAGATCCCCTATCTTCTCTGCTCTTTTCGCTAGTTGCAGATATCTTTAGCAAACTCCTGCGTAATGCTTGGAACTTGAATATGATAGAGGGCCTTGGCAGTTCTCCCTTGTTCGAGGGAGTGCTCAATCTCCAATATGCAGATGACACTATTATTTTCACCAAACCGAACTTCCACTCCCTTCGTAACCTCAAACTACTCCTTTACTGCTTTGAAATGGCTTTCGGTGTATCGATTAATTTTCATAAATCCTCCGTTCTCTGGTTGGGTGGAACACCCAACCGTCAGCTTGAGGTCTCCAATTTTTTTAATTGCCCCATTGCTTCCTTTCCGATCACCTACTTAGGAATTCCCCTTCGCTGGGGCAAGTTGCATAGATCGGATTGGTTCCCGCTTATTGATAGAGTGAAAGCCAGGCTCAATATTTGGTCTAGCAAGCTTTTGTCTAGAGGTGGTAGGCTTACTCTCCTTAACTCTGTGATTTCAGCCATGCCCCTTTATCTTATGTCTTTCTACCTCTTACCTTCTTGGGTCATAAAAAGAATTGATCAAATTAGAAGTAATTTCTTATGGAATGGTTCATCTTCCTTCAAACCAGGCTCCCATCTGTGTCAGTGGAAGCTGATATGTACTTCCAAGGAGGAAGGGGGACTTGGTGTTCTGGACATTCGTCACCATAACATCGCTCTCTTAGGTAAATGGTTATGGAAACTTCATAGTTCTGACCATTTGCCATGGGTTCGATACATTTGAGGTTATCGTTCCGCTTCTTTCAATTGGTGGGAGTTTCCGGAGGCGACTCATCGCCTCGCCTCCCCTTTTTGGAAAGGCATTTGGAAAGCATCTGCCGCTTTCCAGTGCGGTACTTATCGCATCTGCAAAGATGGATCGAGAGCTAAACTGTGGACTGACCAGTGGATTGGCAACACCACGCTTGCTTCGGCCTTTCCCTCACTTTTCCGACTGGCAGTCTTACCTCTGGCTACTATAGCGGATTCTTTCATCTTGATTGATGATATTCGCTATTGGTTGATTCCATTCACGAGTGATCTTTCCCCATCTTTGTCTGAGGTCTATGATAGCCTTATTCATTATCTTAACAGCTATGAATGGCGAGTGTCCGAGGGTATTGGTTGGCGCTGGTCATCTTCTGGGGTATTTTCTGTTAAATCATTTTATAATTTCCTTAACTCGAGAGGAGTGAAGTCGCCTATCGCCAAATTTTTCTGGGACTCGTCAGTTCCTCTGAAGGTTAAGATCACTTCCTGGCTTGCTTTCAATAACAAGCTCCTTACTGTCGAAGTTCTGAACAAACAAAACCTAGCCTGGGGTCAGCTTTGCGTTTTGTGTGAACAGCACGAGGAAGATGTTAATCATCTCTTCACTCAATGTCCCACTGTTATTTCCTTATGGAAGATTTGCACTCTGGCTTGGGGCACAGCTTCTATTCCTCTTCATTTAGATTCTGTTTGGTCCAATAAGCCATCGAACCCTTTGTTTAGTAGCGCTTGGATTTTGTCGGTTCATACCATTATTTGGATTATTTGGAAAGAGAGGAATAGTAGGTTGTTCCAGAATCGTAGATCTTCTTTAGTTGCGTTAATCGATGAGTTCTTATTCCTTTTCAAACTTTGGTCTTCGGTTTTAGACACCAAGGACTTAACCACTCGCTTTTCTCATTTTATAGAACGTGCTTACCAATGCCTTCACACTCTTCATGCTCTTTAATATGTTGGTTTTGCATTTGTTTCTTGTTATAACATAGCTCTTCCTCTTCCATTATCTCTTGCAGGATAAAGTTATCGAACTAGATGCGGCTACCAGCACTGATCCGCAGTGATCTTTGCTCTTGATCTTATCAGGGCTTTTGTATCTTTTTTGTAGTACTGGTAGTATCAGCATCTTCTTTCTTTTTTGGTGGCTGATGGTTTAGTTTATTTTGTTTGATGCTGTTGGTTCAGCTGCTATCTTATTATTGCAGTGTTGCTCCTTCTTGTTTCTGGGCGGGTATTGCCTATGTACTTATCTTTTGTTTATATTTGAGCTCCTGGATGCTTACAGACTCATGTTTATGTCGTTTTAAGATCTGTGTTAGCTTTTTTTGGGCTTTTTTTTGGGCTGCCCTGCTATCGATTTCGTTTGTTTGTTTGGTGGTTAGTTGTTTGCTGAGTTTGTTTTAGGTGGGCGCTCCTGTATGCGATTGCTCTCATCTGCTCCGTATGAGTCCTGATGACTGTTTTTGATGGCTCTCATCTTCTCTGTTTGCTCGATGAGCAGGCACTTCTATTGAGGTCTTGTTGGTTGTATTCCTCATTTCAGCTGCTTCTTAATTTACCCTCTCTTGGGTTTTAGAGCTAATCCTGGTGACATTTCCACCATGACTAACTTATTTTTGATCATCAGTTACTTTATCCTCACTCTCTTCTTTGGGTTCTGTGGTGCTTTTATTTTCTGGTTATTTTCCTTTGTTGGAATCAGGAAGAGTTGTTTTGTTTGCGCCTGTTGGTTAGCCTTGTTGATGCATCCTGGTGTTGTCAGAGTGGCAGTTTTGTGGGTTGCGCTCGCTAGGATGGACGAGTGGCTCTCTCTGAGCTCTCAGTTATTACAGACCAGATTGCTATTTGGTGGGATGCTTGCGGCTGCTGCGTCTTTGCCTGTTCGGCGCTGGTTCTTTTTCGCGCTCCTCTCAGACCTGTTGCTGCTCGCTTTTGCTCGGACTGATTTCTTATCACTATTATGATGTTGTGTTTATTATGTGCTTTTCCATTTTACGGCTTGTAAAATTTCTGTTTATTGATTTAATATATTATATTTTGATGACTGGGGTCGTAAGACTCTATCCGATTCATCAAAAAAAAAAAAAAAGTTATTGAGTCTACAAATACTTTAGCAAATGTCCTCATGTAAGTATACATACATAAAAAAAATCCTTTTTAAAGACATCATTAGTTATGTTGGATTTCGCTACAAAGTAATGCTAAGCCTACGCACATACTCTACAAAAGTTCCCACGGAACCGTATGTGATGTGATGTGATAGTTCCAACCAACACCACTGTGTCTATCACAGACTCAAGTAAAATCTATGTAAGTTTTTTACCAAATCAGACTCTAAACTAATCTCTAATAATAATTTTATAATGGGAGTGGTGGAGTTGAAATCTTGTCAATATACAAATCTTTGCGGTGCACTTCAACTCTTTCATTAATTATAACAAAAATAAATAAATAAATAAAAATTCACATATTTAAAATATGCAACGCATGTGCAAAATAATTTTACACTATTTTTTTAACACTAAACATACATAAATGTTGCACATACAACTCAAATTCTACATATAAACACGTACATTGCATGTACAAATTGAAGTTTTTTCTTCAAAATATTTTTACCAATTACGTGTAATGCACGTCCAACTCTAAAACTATTACTTAACACGTAAATCGCACGTGACAATTCTCCAATTCTTATCAAAACGTGCATCGCACGTGAAAAATACTAGTATCTAATTAACTCTATAATAAATACTTAGAATTTAACTTGGTAAGGTTCAAAGATCAATTGATATGTAGTGAAATTTATCTTCTTAGTCCTAGTGGCGATAGCAATGGTGATCAGGATTATTGTTCAAAAGAAGATGAAAGTTTCGCCGAATAAAGGGTTGGCAGTGAAGGGGTTTGGGGAAACATGAATGGAGATAGAAGAAACACTTATTGAGGTTAATAAGATGTTGATGACGCAACTAACTGGAATTTTTGTACCAAACTATCCCACTTTTTGTAAGCATATACTAAACTATCCCAGTTTGAAAGTTAAATATCAAAAAGTCCCTATCGCTGACTGAGATAGCACGCCTGGTAAAAATTTGCACGCTATCTCAGTCAGTGTGTGTTAGAAGCCACTACTTTTCTCCTCAAGTAAGAATGTGCAAAAAAAATCTCAAGTAAAGACTCGCCAACTCTGTTAGTGCGCTCATTTAAATCAGGCGCTAACTGAGATAGCGAGTGTCGATTGAAATTTCACTTAAATCACACTCGCTTTCGCTGTCTATTCTCTTCATATTCTACCTCTCTCTTCTCATTCTCTCCCAATTTCGAAACCCAACTCCAAAATCCTACCATCCCAATTGGAGATCTTACTCAATAAAGCTCTACAAAATTTTAAAGGATATTTTTCATCTTTCACATTCATATCTCCTTCCACTGTCAAAACCCTAAAATCATCTTATGTATCGGCACTTTATGTGCGGAGCTTGAATTATGATTAGCATGTGGTTAGGCATTAATAACTTGGATTTGCTGAATATATAACTCTAAGAGCTTATGTAGTCGTTGGCTATTTAGCCAAATTTATAAGCTATGAATATATAACTCTCTTTTCTCCCATGGATAGGATGTTGAGTGAGGATGAGTTAAAAAAGAATTAGATGATAGATAACTGGGAGAAGATGGGCTATTTACAAGCCTCTCTAAAGGAAGATTAAGATGGGGATTAGGTGGGTTAGGCTGTATAATCAATTTTTCTTCTTTTATTCCTTATTTGTCAAAGACAGTGGACACCGCCCCCCACTACCTACCACCTACTTACCAACACAATCGCCATCAATTGGGGTTAATTTGCTCCATTGATGTCAGGTCGGCATATCATTTTCTTAATGGTGGGGGATTGAGGTCCATGGACGCAATCTGGAAGGCGAAGTACCTACAAAAGGCTAGGCCTTCAATTGGCTGGCCTCCAAGAACAAGTTTTTTTCTTTTTTTTTGTCCAAAAAAAAAATTAATCATGTAAACAATACAAAGCGGCAAACAATAGTATAATTTTAGTAGTACATAAAAGAACGCTGCTAATTAGTAGGTAGAACACACAGAGCATACAGATTGAAGGTTATATATACTAGTATCATGCACGTGCAATGCACGTGCAGAAAGAAGGAAAAAGACAAGAAAAAACCTACCAACACGTACGCTGCACGTGTTGACTAACATACAAAAAACAATAAAAAATTGTTTATTTGTTTGGAACCCCATCTCTCCATTATAATAGTTATATATATATATATATATATATATATATATATATATATATATATATATATATATATATATATATATATATATATATAAGAAATGCTCTATTGAAAATGGATTTGTTTTCACCGGGTTGAAAAACAGCTATCTGAGCCGTTGGATCGCTCTTGGTCGTGATCAACGGCTCAGATCGCTGCCGCCCATTACCCATCTCACTTAAGTGGCGGATGGTTAATTTGAAAATTTCATCCCAAATAACTCTTCGCCAATCCGTGCCAGGTCCGGGTCCGGATCCTATTAAAATATTCATATCCGTTCGGATAGGAGCGAGAGTGTGAGCGGCGAGTGGAGGATTTAGAATAGAGGAGGGGAAAAAATGTATGAGTTTTGAGTTTGGAAGGAGAAGATTTAGAATTGAGGAGGAAGGAGGGGAGAGATGATGATAGAATATTTATTTTTATGTTGATTTTTTGGATTTTTTTAACAGGTCCGGCCGGGTCTCTTTTGAGCAGACCCGGATCCGAACCCGAATCTGAAAGTACAACGGGTCCTATTTTAGGATCCGGATCCGGATAGACCGGGTCGGTTCCGATCTAATGTCAGGTCCAGGTCGGATCCGGATTTCGGGTATTTATACCAATGCTAGCCGGAACATGGCAACTGTTAATTGCTGCATCATGATCCGAACCCTAGATCTTCATGGATCCTGATCTGCAGCTGTAAAAGTAAAATTATATATATCTTAAAAAGGATATTACCTAAGTATAGTACTACAATAATAGGGTGCAGATCAGTTCCTATCTAGATAGAAAAAGATATAATTCTATCTGCTTGGATAAGGGGTAGTTTGGTTTGATGTAGCGAGGGAGGAACACTGTAGCGAAAATAAATCCTTAAATTTGATTTCTTAAAATAACTTTAGTTGGATGTAGATTTACTGTAGCACGGATAGTTTTTCGTTAAAGCTTACTTTTGTTTGAATTATAAAATTATTGTAGTAACCGTAATTTAAAGTAATTTTTACCTTTTATTTTATTTGAAATTAATCTACCCTATTCGATTCTTAATTAATTAATCCAATTCTTTGGTATTAATTTAATCTAATCTTAATTAAATTAAACTCTAAAAAAATCGAAACTAAAAAAAAAACAAGCTAAAAAAGCCCAATTAACAAAAAAAAAAAGTAGTTGGTAAAAAAAAACCCAGAAAAAAAACCAAAAATCGAAGCTGCTATGTGGGACTTTAGTCCCACATCCTAGGAGTGAGGATTTTCTTTGGTTTAAATAGCTTTTTGTGGAATCTACAGGAGGCAAAAGTAAAGCCAAAGTTGGGGAAGAGAGAGAAATTAACACATCTTTACTACAATACTGTAGCTACAGTAATGCACCATGGAACCGAATTTTGTGTCACTCCTACAAAAGGGGAAAAATCATATGGACCATGGTTCATGAACCACCACTTGATTTGCTCTTGAATGTGTGCCTTGTGTGGGTGGCAATTGGCCCTAACTCAACTCAGTACTGCCTAAATTCAACCCGATAATTAGCGAGCTTAAACTAATAATTTTCATTTCGGATCGGGCTCGAGATGAAAATTCGAGCGGGCTCGGACCCAAGTGCTTAGGCTTGTTGTGCCCGAATTAAATTTTTTACTTTTTTAAAGAGAATTTTCATGTAAGTAAATTAAAATAAGTGTTAAAGTTTATAGATAGAGGAAGTATGCCTTGTATATAAAATTAAATGAAAATAGACAAATTAGATGTGAATTACTCAAAAGTTTGTAGTATTCCTATTATTGATATTTTTTTTTTTATCGTATATCAATGTATAAAATAGTGCGCTATGAAGCTCGAAATAACTCGTTATGTAACCTAACTCTATACGTTCCGATACAAAGCTGATGTGCATAACTCATTTTCTACAAAGCTCTACGCTATTTTTGTGTAGCTCACGCTATTTGCACATCATAACTTAACTTAAATAGTTTGCGCTACGAACATACCATTTTATTCAACTAAATATTTGAGGTATAAACACAATTGACGAACCTTTTCTTTATTTTTTTTAATCATGTTTTCTTAACACTAGTACACTCAATCCTTGTAAGGACTCCAATTTCTTCAAATAGTGGAGAAGACTCCAACAACTATATATCTGTTATCAGTGAATTTCTTAGTATTTCTTTCTTTTCTTTAATTTTGTTTTTATTCCAGCTAGCAACCCAACTATTAGGGTTTCTCTTATTTTCTTTATTCCTTTCTGATTCTTCATTTCAATCTCATAGTTTTAATTTTTTTGATTTTGATATTTGAATTAGGGGTATTTGATTAGAGTGAAGAAAACTAATCTACTTCGTTCACTTAGCAGTTTCGTTCCATTTTATATTCACGTTTATGTGTGTTCTTATTCTTCGTAACTTAAGTCTTGATTTTTGAAAATTGAAGTCTCATTTTGGTGATATTTATTAGCATTTTTAGCCTTCAAAATTTTTTTATAGGAAATTTTAAATTTCCAATTTTTTGGATAATTAATTATTAATTTTTAAATTAAAAAATATAAACTCTTCATAACTTATGCTATGCGTTATGCTATTTACGTTTTGCGTTATTGATGACTACATTTGCGCTACCGCTATTTTCAACATTGTTATAAAGGTCTTATTTTGGTTTAGTATTTATTATTATTAGACTTCAAATATTTTCTCTCGATTGTAGTAACTTATTTAGGATTTTAAAGAATTTTAGATAATTAGTTTTAATTTTTAAAATTTTAAAAATCAAATTTCTTCATAGCTTATGCTATTGCGTTAAGCTATTTGCGCTTCATGCTACCGGAACCTAACGCTTCGTTTATACATTATCGCTATTTTCAACATTTTTGTATATTATTTTCAACTTAGTTTTATTTTATGGAAACGTTGTATATTAGAACATACATAAATAGTTCGAGCCTAGGTCCGAACCTATTTTCAGACCTAATTTTTTAAGTCCGAAGAAAAATCAGGTTGAACTCGCACCTATGTTTTAAACATCGGGCTCAGGCCCGAGCCTATATAAGTCCGGTCGAAATCCGGCCCGTTGCCTGCCCTAGCCTTGTGTGAATCATTTGGTGGGGATAGCTTTCAAAGCAGATCAGGTGGTGGGTAAGCCCACTGGTTCAGAGACCATGAGCCAATATGATTTTTTTCCTAAAATAGTGATTTAAAAAAAAAAATCCTGCTAAAATTGTGGTGTTTAAATCCGCTGGAAATCGAATTTCCGAATTGGGTTTCAAATTATTGGAACTAGTAATTTATACATGCGATACACGCTTTAATAAATATAGTTTTTTTTAAAGTAAAAATTTAGACGTAGTATGAATTTGAACCTAAGACCTCATTTATAATAGTTGTGCACGTGCATTACAGACGTTGATAGATTTACAAATGACATACTAATTAAAAGTACGAAAGCCGAAATCCTAATGATAGTGAATATTAATTTTATACTAGGGATTTTCGTTAATTATTTTTCTTTGACTTTTGAGTTGTGATTCATCTCGAGTGCTTATAGCAAATGTATCCAGTACAAGTATACAACCTCTAAATAAATCAAACACACAGCCTTCGCTTCCCCTCGAGCACTTCCTATGAATCAAAAAAATTCACAACTGAAAACCGTTGCTATAATCTTATTTTATATTATTTCCCACATTTTCTTTCGACTTGGTCTCAACTTTCATGGTTCAAGGTTTCAGATCTTGTTAAAATGTAGTAAGTACTAATATATATATTCTGTTTTCTAATCTATAGGAAACAGATTTTCCAAATCTTTCACCCCTCAATCTTCTCTCAATCTCCTTTCTTCTCCTCCAAAAATGTAATCCTTACATATAGATATATACTGTAAAAAAATAAAGCACAAGAAGAATAATAATGATTTTCCCCCAAATCTGTTTTCAACATGGTATCAGAGCCTAAAATATCCTAGGCTACGTGAAGAAGAGGAAGAAAAAGAGGCACTGTTCAGCCTCACTGATTGCCAACTTCTTCCCCATGTTCGGATCCAGATCCGAACCCGAACCCCGAAAACAGCGAAACCCCACCGAAGCCGTTGCTGTCTAATTCCCGAAGCCGCCACCGCACGACCACCGTCGGATTCCCGATGCCGCCACCGGTGAAACACTGACTCCACCTTCCACCTTCAACCCACCGTCACCCACTGCCGACTGCAACCGACCACAGCAGTCGCGATCTGCCTCCATCCTTCACTGTTCCGTCGTCCTCTTCCACCGCTGCTGCATCCCCTCGTCGCCATCCCGAATCCCTCATCACCTCTGTTGATTCTGAAAAATCCCCGACCTCGATCCTGCCAAAGATCCCTGGTCGTCCTCCTGAGTCCGTCGAAGCGCGGCGATCTCCTGTCGTCCTCTCGATCCCGTTCCCTTCTACATCTCGTAGCACCACCACAGGACACCAGCTTACCGCCATCGCAAGTCGTTACCCCAGTTTTGACCTCCTCCATCCCTGGTTCAGATTAATTCAAATTTATTCAGATTTTTTTGCCTCTATTCTTGGTGTTCTTGGTGTTCTTGGTGTTCTTGGTGTGTTTGGTGTTTAGGCACTAGGATTTGATCCAGATCGGATCTAAAAAGGAGCTATTCTAATGGAAGGTGTTGTTTGTTGTGTTGCTATTTGTTGTCCTTGGCCAAGTTGGGTCGTTTGCTATTGGTTGCTAAAGATCAGATCCGTTGTTTGCTTGTGCCGCTACCATGGGACAAACTGATGGAGCTGAGAAGAGTATTGGATTCGCCTATACATTAGTTACAGCTATAGGTAATGATGGTAAGGTATTTAATATTTCTGCCTCTGGTATAAATAATGCATGGATAATTGATTCGGGTGCTACCGACCATATGACTTTTGATTGTAGACAAGTTCAAAATTCAACAATCTACCAAATCAATCGTGTCCACTACCAATGGTGATCCTGCCACTATTACTGGCGAGGGTACCATACATCTCATAAACAATCTAACTTTAGATACTGTCCTAGTTGTGTCATCCTTGAATTTTAACCTATTATCTGTTGCTCAAATAACTACTGCCTTACATTGTATTGTAGTCTTTTGGCCTTCACATTGTGTGTTTAAGGATATTCGGACTAGCAAGACGATTGGTTATGAGGTTAGACACGGGAAACTCTATTATCTGAATTTAGAATCTGAATATTCAAGCAAGTTGACTCAAGCTGTAAGTCTGGAAGGATCCGAAGATGAGAAGAAGAAATCAGATTTTTGGCTATGGCATCGACGTCTAGGGCATGCTTCTTTTGGTTATTTGATATTTTCAAGTTTATTTTTGAAGTTGAATATTTCTGCCTTTCGGTGTCATGTATGTGAACTCGCAAAAGGTCACCGTGTCTCTTTTCCTCCAAGTCCAAGTAGAAGCTCCCTTCCCTTTATGATTATTCACTCCGATGTTTGGGTTCTATCCAAAACCACTACATTTGGATGAGCCAAATGGTTTGTGACATTTATTGATGACTGTACTCGTATGACCTAAATTTGTATAATGAAGTCGAAAAGTGAAGTTAGTGGCTTATTTCATAAATTTCACAAGCATGTTGTGATTCAGTATAAATCTCAGATTCAAGTTCTTAGGAGTTATAATGACGAAGAGTACTTGAGTTCGAATCTGCAACAATATTTGGAGGAATACGGAATTGTTTACCAGACTACATGCTCATATATACCTCAATAGAATGGGGTTGCAAAAAAAAATAGACACTTGCTCGAGGTGGTCCGTACTTCTCTCATCCATGGAAATATGCCACTCATCTATTGGAGGGAAGCCATTGCTTCTGCTGCATACCTAATCAACCGAGTTTCCTCTAATATCCTAAACTTCTTCACACCATTTCAAGTATTAACTGAAGCTGTGAATGCACCAAAAGTCATCAACATGTCACCTCATGTGTTTGGGTGTGTTGCATTTGTTCATCTTCATCAACATGAACACAATAAGTTAACTTATCGAGCTGTCCGCTGTGTTTTCGTGGGATATGCACAGGATAAAAAAGGGTATCAGTGCTATCACCCACCAATTCAAAGGATGTTTGTGACTATGAATATTGTGTTTCAAGAAGATGAGATGTATTTTTCTTCTTCTACGCCTGAACTTTAGGGAGAGTACCGAAGTGAAGTTCAGACTCTTGGGTATGATGAAGGGGTTATTGAAGTTCAGACTCTTGTGTATGATAAAGTAATTATCAATTAGAACGAACAACTGGATACAAATAATGGTGAATACTTGAATGATGACCTATCAAGGGAGGAAGACCCTCATGAAGAAGACCCTCTTGAAGAATTGCAATCAGTACCGAATTTCGGTGAGAATGAACCGTCAGAACCCCAAAACCAATCGTCATTGTTGTCAGAAGCTACTAGAAGAGAACTCCCGTACCGTACTAATAGTGGTATTCCAAAACCTACTTATGAACTTGATCCCACTAGTAACGTCAAATATCCCATGAGTAATTATCTATCCACTTATCGCTTGTCGAAATTAAATAAGTCATTTGTGAATCATTTATCTGCTATATCTATTCCTAACAATGTGCAGGAAGCCTTAGCCGATCCAAGGTGGAAAGCAGTTTTGGATGAGGAGATGAAGTTCTTGAAGAAGAATGAGACTTGGGAGATAGTCGAGCTACCAGCAGGGAAGAAGCTGGTAGGATGCAGATGGATTTATACAATGAAATATAAGTCGGATGGTTCGATAGAGCAATACAAGGCAATGCTGGTTGCCAAAGGGTATACTCAAACGTATGGAATTGATTATGAAGATACATTCGCACCTGTGGCAAAATTTAATACTGTTCGAATCCTACTGTCACTTGCTGCAAATCTTGACTGGCCGTTGGAGCAGTTTGATGTGAAGAATGCATTTTTGCATGGGGAATTGATAAAGAAGGTTTATATGGATCTTCCACCAGGGTCAAACAGACCAGTCCAACACAGTAATAAAGTGTGTTGATTGAGGAAGGCACTATATGGTCTCAAACAGTTGCCAAGAGCTTGGTTTGGGAGGTTTACAAAATTAATGAGGACATTCGGATATTGTCAGAGTAATTCAGATCATACATTATTTCTGAAAAGGAAAGAAGATAAGATTACTGCTCTTATTATATATGTGGATGACATGATAGTAACTGGAAATAATCCTGAAGAGAGAATGGCATTGAAGAGCTACTTGTCACAAGAGTTCGAAATGAAGGATCTTGGCTCTTTGAGATATTTTCTTGGTATTGAAGTTTCTCGCTCGAGAAATGGTATATTTCTGTTTCAAAGAAAGTATGCTCTCGATTTATTGAAAAAAACTGGAATATCTGCTTGTTAGCCGATTGGTACACTATTAGAAGAAGGACTGAAACATTGCAACGAACCTGATCATGTGCCTTGTGATAAGGAAAGATATCGGAGATTGGTTAGACGAATGATGTATCTTGCGTATACACGACCAGATTTATCATATACTTTAAGTGTGGTAAGTCAGTTTATGCATGCACCTCAGGAACATCACATGGATACAGTGATGAGAATTCTGAGATATATTAAGTCTGCTCCAGGAAAAGGGGTCCTATTTACGAAACATGGTCACTTGAAGGTTGAGACATATACTGATGCTGATTGGGCAAGATCTATAATTGATAGGCGCTCCACTTCTGGATACTTCACCTTTGTTTGAGGAAATATAGTTACACGGAGAAGCAAGAAGCAGAATGTTGTTCCACGCTCTAGTGTAGAGGCTGAGTATCGCAGAGTAGCTCTATGTATAGCGGAAGCTTTATGGCTGAAACTCTTGTTGCAGGACTTAGGGTGTGGTCCGAATGAACCTATGGAGGTGTATTGCGACAGTCAAACAGCGTGTGATATTGCCGCCAATCAAGTTCAACATGATAGGACGAAACATGTAGAGGTGGATAGATTCTTCATCAAGGAGAAATTGGATGAGAAAGTCATAGAGATATCTAAAGTGAAGTCAGAAGATCAACTCGCAGATATCCTTATCAAGACAGTTTCGAGTCGGCTCTTCTTGAAATTTGTTGACAAGTTGAATATGTTCAATATCTATGCACCAACTTGAGGGTGAGTGTTGAAATGTAGTAAGTACTAATATATATATTCTGTTTCCTAATTTATAGGAAACATATTCTCCAAATCTCTCATCTCTCAATCTTCTCTCAATCTCCTTCTCCTTCTTGTAATCCTTATATATAGATATATACTGTAAAGAATAAAGCACAAGAAGAATAATAATGATTTTTCCCCAAATATGTTTCCAACAGATCTCACATATGAAAGTGGTGAAGGTTGTAGTTTGTAATTTTTTTTAAAAAAAACTTTTTAAAATATTTTATTTTAAATATACCAAAACGGAAATTCAAATTGGGAATATTAATATTTCTGCATATTGGGAATTTAACTTGGTATTGTTCAATACGTAGTAAAATTTATCTTCTTAATTAGTCCTATTAACGATGGCAATGATGATCAGGATTATTGTTCAATAGAAGATGAAAGATTCGCCAAATTGGCAGTGAATGGATTTGGAGAAAACGAATAGAGAGAGAGAAAAGAAACTCAACTTAATTGAGGTTAATAAGATGCTGATAACGCAACTAACTGAACGATAGTTGTTGAGAACAATTTATGCCAACATTGATGAATTCAAAAAATAGAATTTTTCTCTCTTTTCTTTTTAGGGTTCACTCAATTTTGTTTAGATATTTTTCTTAGGGTTCACTAAAAATGACAACTATGATTTTTCACCCAATTTAATTTAAGTTTTTCTCTCTATCTTTCTCTCTCTTGGGATGACCCAATTTAATTTAGGGGTTTAGATTTTAATGACATTAATGTTGATGCTGGAGATGTTGAGAAGGAAAATATTTTTTATAAGTAATTAAAAAATAATAATTTAAAAGTTAATAGACAAAATTATCCTTTATTTAAAAAGTAAAAAAACAACTCCCAATTTCAAGAAGCGGCCGAAATATTTGTAAATTTTTTAAAAAAATTTATACAAAGGAAAAGTAGAGAAAAACCCTACCTCAAAATATAAAATAGCATATAAGAGCATCCACAGTCGTGATAGTTAAAGAATGCATAAATGGATAAATGCATATAGCAATTTATCATTTCGCTGCAGTCGTCGAAGGTTATAATTTACCATTTTAATTTAAAATAATCTAAATCGGAGAACAGACGGTGCTTCACATTGCGTCGGAGAAAAAAAAACAATTTAAAAGGTGGGACGGAACTTCGAGTTCCGTTGGAGAAAAAAAAATTAAAATTAAAAAAGGGTCAGACGACACATGAAGTGCCGTCGAACCAAAAAGTTGTTTTTAAAAGGGGTCAGAACATTGAAATATGCATTCATACTATAAATTAGTTGTTTTATTTTTTTTTTAATTAGAAAAAATCATTTTTTTTGGAGGGACGACACTTCAAGTGTCGTCCGACGATTAAATTTTTTTTTTGTGCGACGGCACTTCGAGTTCCGTCCTTCATATTATGCATAATTCTTATATCGAGTCTCATATATAGTAGTCTACTGTAGCGATAGGGTTGGCATTCGGGTCGAACAGGCCGGGCCGGGCCCGCCCGGGTTCGATGTTGACTTGGGCGGGTTCGGGCCGGGTTGGTTGCTTAACCGGGCCGGGCCGGGCCGAGTCGAAAAGTAAAAATGGCGACCCGCCCAACCCGTGAACCCTTTCGGGTCCAACCCGGGTCAGTTCGGGTCGGGTCGCAGGCTGGCCCGTTTAGATAGGTTATATATATATATATATATATATATATATATATATATATATATATAACCTTAAAATAATAATAATAATAATAATAAGATTGCAAGAGTGAAATTGCCAAAAAAATTTGAAATATTATTCATATGATTTCAAGTTATACAAGTTTCACAATTTCTAATAAGAAATAAATAATTCACAAATTTGTTTTATAAACATATTTCTTATATACAATTTCAATTTACTTCAATATATATAATTTGAAATAACAAGCAAAGATCTAATACAAATTTTTTATCTATTTACAATTGTCTTCAAGTTGATGGCCTTCAATTTGTTGTTGTTGAATTGTTGTTGTTCAGTTGTTGGTATTGAATTCTTCATTTTGGTTGCTATTGTTGTTGTTGTTGTTGTTGTTGTTGTTGTTGTTGTTCTTCCGGCGAGTTGCTCCCACTTGTGGACGTAGATAATGCTTTCCATTGTGTCCTATCTTCATCCTTCAGTCAGTCTTCTGTGCAAACGAGCATCTCTAACGAGTTGGGCTTCAAGGAATTCCTGTAATCAGTTAGAACCCTACCACTTGAAGAAAATGCACTTTCAGAAGCAACTGTAGAGACAGGAGGAGTTAGTAAATCTTTAGCCATATATTTAAGAATACTATAAGTGTGTTCATGGTCTTTCCACCATTGTAAAATATCTAATGAAGAAGAAAAAGACTCAGAATCTTGTTGGTTATACCAATTTAATTCATTTGATTGATTAGTCGTAGATTTTTTGGATTGAATTTGTGCAAGTAAATTAAATGTTCTATCATCAAATTTACTCTTATCCTTACCTTTGGAACTACCAGAAGAAGAACTAACTGCAGAAGTTGTACTACTAGAAGCAAAAGATTTATCATAATAATCATACAAGTTATTTAATGTAGATTCAAATTTAACTAAAAAAGAAGCGCAATCAATTTCTATTTCTATTTCTATATTTTTCCCAAGTAATATAAAAAATATTTCAATCAAACTCTTCATACCTTCTAATTTGATACGAGGATCCATAAAGGTAGCAACACAAATCAACATAGGAGGAGGATAAAAATACTTTAAATTTTTTTGTATGCAGGTTTTACAATATCACCAACAAAAGCATCATTTAACATTTCGTTAAATGTTTGCATCATAGTAACTATTGAAATAAAAATACTACTAGAATTAGATTCATATGATTTTGAAAATTTTAAAATTGCGGTTTTAAAAGGTTCTAAAAATTTCAACAAAGATTCGGCATAAAACCCATCGGTGGAGTCATTTCAAAATTTGGCATATTTTTTGCGATACAAAAATCATTTACAACTGCTTTATATTCGGTAACAACATGTAGTAAATCAAAAATGGAGTTCCATCGGTGTTTAATATCTTTTGGAAATCTTCTAAAAGGTACATTTGAAATTCTACACCAAATTTTCCATTCTTGAAATACGTTGGGACTTAATGCAATAAAATGTACACAATTTCTAATTTTAAATATATATGGATCGGCTATTTTTAATGTATCTTGAACACATAAATTTAAAATATGACATGCACATCTAATATGAAAAATATTATCAGATGGAGGGTTTAATGCAGATTTTAAAATACTAATTGATGCATTGTTGTTAGATGCATTATCAAAACTAATACACATAATTTTATCGCGAATATGAAAAACATCACAAATTTCTAAAATACGGTTTGCTATTTCAGCGCCACTATGGGAATAGGGCAACGCGGCAAGTGATATGATTCTTTTTTGAAGAATCCAATCATTGTCGATTCAATGACAGGTTATTTCCATCATTGAAATATTGTTGACACCCGTCCAACAATCCGAAGTTAAACTTACTCTACAAGTTAAACTCCATAAAATTGCAATCAAAGCGTCCTTCATTTCATTGTACACTTTAAAACCATCTGATTTGCAAGTATTTCTCGTGGTTCTTCTAAAATGAGGGTTTAAGGTCGTTTGATTAAAATTTTCCAAGTTCCTACTCTCAGGATAGAAAAATGGTAACTCTTCCTTTATTACTAATCGGGCCATTTCCCGACGAACAAGATCGGGATCATAAGGGTGGCTATCAACTAGACTGGTCCTAGGGTGTATTTTTTGTTGGCCGGGTAGGTCAACAACAAGGTCTTTATGGTTATTTTGGATGTGTCTACTAATTGTACCGATGCCATCACCCCTCTTATATTTGTATGCCTTAGAACATATTTTACAAACTTTCAAACCTATACTCGGAGTTTCTTCGTCAGGGATAAAATCGTAAAATTCATGCCAATCACTACTTTCCCCTCTACTTTTCCTACCACTACGGGGTTGTGTTGTTTCGGTTGGTTAATGTTGTTGTTCTTCTTCTAAGTGTATGTCTCCTACAACCTCATCGTGTGTACCCCATTGTTGGGTAGGAGGATCATGGAACTCTTCGGCGGGCTCACTAATTGGGACAATTGGTGACCTACGAGAAGTGCCCGTGGAATCTTGCCCACTTTGGGTACGACCGCTACCGCGTGATCTAGACATAATGTAGTAATGTATAAAAAAAAATACACAATGTAGGAGCGATGAGTTACAAAAAAAATCTAGAAAACAAGAGGGTTGAGATAGAGAAGATCAAAAAACCAACAAACGGTTAAGAAATGAAAAATTATAACTACAACAAAAATAAAATAAGAAGAAGAGAGGTATGAAATTTTGATACCGTTCACCGTGAATACGCGTATATAAACAAATCCGTGAAAATAAGAATAGAAGTAGATGTAGAATTCCTCAAATCCGGAATTTAAGAGTTAAGGAGAGCTTGTAGGAGAGTTGAAGACTTGATCACTTGGAGTTGGACGAGAGTTGAGGAGTTGAAGACGTTGTTGAATTTTGATTTCGATACGATTGGAATTTGATCATGTATATGCCTTCTACACTTGTTTGTTCAATACTTTAATTGTTCACAAATTGCTTAGAAATGAGTAATAATAGTAGAGAGAGTAAGAGAGTAAGGTGTGATTTTTTTAATGGGATTTTGGAGGGTATTTATAGGGTTAAAAATAAGAAAAAACCAAAAAAAAAAAACCAAAAAAAATGGCAAAACGGCTCTAAGAGCCGTTGCTGCTGTCTCTGGTGTACAGTGCGCAACCCAACGGCACGCTGACCCTCGGGTCAACGGCCGACCCGTGGCGGGTCGAACGTTTGATCCGTTCGGGTCAAACGGTTCGCAACCCGCGGGTCGAACAACGGGTTGGCGGGCAGGTTGGGTGATTTTAACGGGTTAGCGGGCTGGGTTCGGCGAGTTCGATTCGGTATTTTGGCGACCCGGGTCGACCCGTTACTGTTCACGGGTTCGACTCGAATCCGAACTGCCGTTTCGCAGACCGGGTTATACGGGCGGGTCGGCGGTTGACCCGGCCACTTGCCATCCCTATGTAGCGATATATGCAAAATATGCATATTTAGCCAACGACGACAGCATTATTTTTGACAAAATATGCATATTATGCATATTTAGCAAACTACTATAGATGCTCTAATAAAACATAATATGCACAATGCATAGGCTGGGGACAACAGAAAAAGAACCGGAGGGTGGAAAAGCTTGAAAGAGTGGAGGGAACTTATCATGCATTATAGAAGAACCCCAAAAAAAATGTATGACATGTGAGTGGGGTTTTCGGCAATTTAGCTATATTGTTTTCTGCGTATAAATTCTAGATAAACATGACATGATTCAAAAGTATAGAATTAGGTGAACACATTCGAGAAGCACAAATATCGTTAGAGAAGCAATTCAGCAAGAGGAAGATCGCAATTGCAAGAACGATGAACTTCGCCATGGATGATGCTTAATTAATTTGTACTATCTGTGAAGAGACGGATGAGGGACTATATGATGAAGAAAAAGAGAAAGAGTAAATTTCACTAAACTATGCCATGTTTTCATCAATTTGAAGATAACTATAATTATTTTTTTCTTTTTTTCGGATGAGTGTACTTTGTCCATATTTTTTGTGGAGATTGATGTACTCCGTCAATTTCAAATATTATGTGACAATTTTTTTGCTATTTTTTGGTTGTGTTTTTTCTATTATACCTATAGCTGCTAATATTGTTTAATTATGTTATTTTTCATAATTAAATGTGTTTATTATCCCATTCCTTTATTTTAAAAACTAGTGTTACCCTATGCAAATTGCACAGATTAAAATAATTTTGAGGGACTCATAAAATTATATATTACTTAAAAATTTAGAAATACCTCTTAGTTATTTCAATCACAATATAATGAAAAGATGATTAATCTACAAATTAACTAATTCACACTTTCAAACCAACCAACATCATTCTATATATCTATCCAATTAAAAGAAAATAAAAAAATAGTCGAATAATTACCGAAATTTAGAGATGCTAAGAAAGAGACTTACAATCTTGTTAGATTCCTCCATTCTAAAGCTTACTTGCAAATACTCATATTATCTGTGAAGTTCTTCAATATTTGGCTCTAACTTTCTATATTACTCCTTAGTTGTGTCTGTATTAAATGACCAAACTATAAAACACACATACAGTACTATAATTAACCAAAACTTTTCAAACAAAAAAAAAGTAGAAAAGATACCACTATCTGCATGTTGTGTTTCCCTTTTGATTCCAACGTATTCTGAAGCTTCTCTTGCTTCATCAAATTTTCATCTTCTCATTTCATCAACCATTTGATGGAAGTCCTTAGCTTTCTTATATATTCACTCATTTGTTCACTTTTACCATAAGAAAATAAAAATAATAAAATACAATAATGATAAAATTGACCAAACTATTCAACTTTCATGCTTTTTACCATCATCTACAATCCATCGTTTTTTGTAATTGAAAATTTAATGATAATATTACTTAAAATGCAAAAGTTCAAATGAAAACAGATATCAATTAGAAGAAAAAGCCATCATATGCAAGTCAATTCGTTCCAATTTCACACTTGACGATCCCCTTGCTTCTAATCCGAAACCTTACATTATTAGGTTTGCATCTGATCCTAAATCTCAAAACATGACCATATTATCGTAAAAAAGCAGAAAAATACTCAAACACAAACAAATTAAATATTACCCGAAAAAGAATATAAAAACTGAAACAACAATTCTAATTGAAGAAAGATTGCTAAAATAATTATGAGAGATTGCGAAAAATAAATGAAAAGCTCAAGAACTTAACAAAAGTAATTTTCATGAGAAATAATTATAAGAAGTAGTGAACACAACTACCATCAAATTGAAGAATAAAAGTTGATCTTCAGGTAACCTACATCTGGGTTAATTGCAGCGACGACATGACATACATGCCTAATTGCCATCTCCGTAATTTCTGGGAGTACACATTGAAGAGAGTAATGTAAATCAGTGAATAAACAAAAACAAACATATAATCACTTACATTACCTCTTATTTTCCCAAAGTTTATTCTTTCCTTCATCTCTTCGCCTTCCAAAATCCAAATTTCTACCATAGCCTCTAAAATCTAATTTATTTGGATCTGAAGAAACAAAGAATCAAAAACAGAACATTAGTAAGGATTTGGTCTGAAAATAACCAATCTTTATTTTTGAATCCATAATTAGGGTTTGTATTTTAAAATTTTAAGAATTGAAACACCCTAATTAGAAATCAAGAGTAAAAGCCGGTGGTAAATTAGGGTTTCATGAATACAATATTACAAAACGAATTAGGAATTCAAAAACCCTAATTCATCGGAGAATTCGTACCGGCAGTGTCATCACCCATGGCAGACTAGCGAGCGTCGACGGCGAGGATTTGCGCGGGTTGGCAAACGACGACTGCTGAGATTTGGGGGGAGGAGGGTTAACGGGATTTTGAGGAGGGGGAGTTGGGAGAGGAAGGATTTTTTTTTTGTTTTTTCTGTTTGTTTTTGTATTTTATTTTGTTAAGTAAAAAAATATGGTGTGCACGTGTTAAGGTAGGTGTGATTTCCTACTTTTGCTCTCCTTTCTCCATTTCAAAATGTAGAAAGGAGAGAAGGGGTAGGCCTATTAGCTTAAGATATAATATAATAATTGCACACAAACATAAACAGTTTATCAGATATTACGTACGTAGGCTTATAGTTTTAGAAGTTTTCTTTTAGCTGTACCTATTACAGAACCTGACTAATTCCAGTAGAAAATTTAGCTCAAAATTAGCAAAACGTAATAGCTAAAAGTATTACATGAACTCAATTCTCAAATATGTTATATGTTGCATGAAACAAATTCAGCTTGAACTAAGCATAATTTCAAAAGAATGCGAATTTGAATAATCTGAACAATCTATACAATCTCATGCATTTCTATTAAAAAATTTGTTAAAAACAAATATCCTGCATAGAAACACATTTGTAATTCTTAAAAAGCATTATATATAAAGTATACATGAAATGATTAGGGGTTTATGCTAAGTTCCAATATTTTGAAATGCTTGTAGATTAGAATTAAGTTAAATACTTTAGAATTAAATTTCCGCTATTAATTAATTGCTTTTGCTTTTTAGGCTATATGTCGCTATTCTGAAGGTTAATGCAACAATTTCTTTAATGTGATTTTGAGTAGGGGGAGTTGGGAGAGGAAAGATTTTTTTTTGTTTTTGTATTTGTTTTTGTATTTGAATTTGTATTTTATTTTGTTAAGTAAAAAAATGTGGTGTGCACGTGTTAAGATATGTGTGATTTCCTACTTTTGCTCTCCTTTCTCCATTTCAAAATGGAGAAAGGAGAGAGGGGGTAGGCCTATTAGCTTAAGATACAGTATAATTGGTATTAAGATAAACAGAAGGTGAACTGTTGTTTTGAGTAAGTATATATTTGATTATTTAGAAAATTAAAAGAAAAAAATAGTTAAGTTGTAAGAGAGGGAGAGAATGCTTAGACCGATCAAAGCAGGATTATCGGTCAAACAAATCAAAATTTGACACCATTAGTGCTAAACAGTTAGCTGCAACAAGTTTACCAATATAGTACACCAAACCAAAAAATAAAATAAAAATATAGGTATAGTACACCGAACCAACAAGTTTACCAACAAGAAAACCGAAGGAAATGAGAAAACTACGGAAACATAAGCAACTCAGCCAGGGCCGATGCCAAGGTAGAGGCCAGAGAGGCCGCCACCTTAGGCCCCCAATTTTTTCGCATTGTTAGGAGCCCCCAAAATTTATTTCCCTTATAAGTATATGTTCGTATATATATTTATATATACGCAAAAGAGTAGAAATGAAGAGGATTTGGATAGATATAAGACCGTTAGATTAGAAGATAAGAAAGCAGTAAGAGATGCAAAAGAAAAAGCTTATGATGAATTATACATAAAATTAGGAACAAAACAAGGAGAAAATAACATTTATAAGCTTGCTAAACAAAGAGATAAGAATATAAAAGATCTAGATACAAATGGGTGTATTAAGAGCGAGGATTCAAGAGTCTTAGTAAAAGATAAGGAAATCAAGGAAAGATGACGAAATTACTTTGAGAAATTATTAAATAAAAATGTTGTGGGCGACTTAAATATAGAAAACTCGAGGGAGAATCTGGAGCATATGTTTTTCCGTAGAATTAGGACCTCAGAGTTTCGAAATGCTCTAGGAATGATGAAAATAGGAAAAGTTTTAGGACCAGATGGTATGCCTATTGAAGTTTGAAAGTGACTTGGGGATGTAGGAGTGAGTTGGCTAACAAAATTATTTAATGGGATTTTGATGACTAAGAAGATGTCCGATTAATGGAGAAAGAGTATTTTAGTACTTATATATAAAAATAAAGGAGATATACAAAGTGTTGGAAATATAGGTATATTTTCAATAAAATAGAATATTACTGTGTATAATGTTCTATAAGGCAACACATGCTTTCACGTGTTATCTGTTAATTGTTGGACTGGGTTGACTGGGCATGAAGCCCAGCATGCTAAACTCAGTTTAATCTCATATATACTGGTCTAGATGTAGTGCCCTTGTGATATTCCAATTCATGATAAACAGGGTATAATATCCAAGTAGTAGGGATATTAACCCTAACCCTAATTTCTCATTGTTCTCATCTCTTATAATCTCTAAAAATCTTGAGATATTACAGTTTAATATTTTGTGAGATCTATAAAGAGAGAAAGAGATCACCGGATCTAGTTCCAGCCCACCGCCGTGCGTCACTGCCGCCCAAAGCCGCCGCTCGTCGTTGCTGTTATCGACTGCTAGTGCGGGAGTCGCAGACTCGCCAGCCTAAACCCAGTGGGCTCTTCTTCTTCTTATCCTTCGTTGAATAATTTGGGTCTGTCTTTCAGCCCAACTAATTCAAAATCCAAACCCAACCTGCTAAGCCAAACCTCCATTGGTGAACTTGCTGTTTGCTTTTCTGTTGAGGGTTTTGGTTGTGGATCCATTCCCGAACCCACTCAAACCCAGAATGTGAAGCTCGAAATCGAGTCCGAGACTCAATACCCCCACATGCTGCTGCCATTGTTGAATTTGATGTTTGGGATAGGATTTAGTGTGGAGAGAGATCTTGTGTTTGGTGTTTGTTGAACCAATTCAACCCGCAAAGCAATTCTATTGAATGTGCTTGGCTGTTTGGTGTTCTGTCCTAGAAACAGATTCATTTTGTCCCTGTATTGTTGATCCAGATCAGACCCACAACTCGCAATCCACATACCTCTTGATGTTCATCAAGATTCGGTCAATTCTAAACTTTAAGTTGGAAGATGAAAGCACAATACGAGATATGGATAAAAATTTTGGAGATATTGTGGACGGTCAAGATATTGTTTGGACTAGATCCAAGTATGATTGAACTAGATCAGATCTAAATTATAGATAATTTCTTTATTTTCCTAAAGTTATTTGTTAAATATTTTGCTATGTGCTAAAAGTTCAAAAATATATGCTCTAAGTCTGTGTTCTGAAATATACTATTAATATGTTGCTAAGTGCTAAAATTCAAGACTTTATTAATCTTTTGTTAATTAGTTCAAAGTTTGAATAATTGTTTTTGGCTATGTGCTAAGGACCAAATATTTATTTTGATAAGTTAAATTATATATTCTACCTATTAATTTGTATCTCCAATTAAATTGTTGTTAAAGTTGAATAGTGCTAATAACTCGTTTAATTGGCTAATCTTTAACAATTTGATGAATATAGGAATTTCAAAGTTACTTACAAATTGTGTATATTGGAGACATGGATTTGTGTCCCGGTTGAATAAGTCTGCACTACGCAGGCTTCTCCATCGAATTGGAAAACACTTCTAACGTGAGGTGTTGGTATGATCTACTATATTCATTTCTTCAGTATTTTCATGTGATGAGTGTGTTAGCGTTTCGTGCGTTCGATCATATGATTGGGAGTGTTTAGATCATAATTATTCTCATTTCGAAACTAGCATGTTTAAAATTGTTTAGTGTGCCTTGTCATACTATGTGTATGGACATATTGGCCAAATATATCGTTTGCAGTTTGTATGAGATTATATGTTTGCTTCTCTAATAAAGATTGATGCATAAGATGTAAAACAAATGTGTGTAACTTAGGAGGGAGCATCTTTTAATGCAGGATATAACTCCAGTAGTTACGTTTTGTTCTTTCTCGTTTATTGTACTTTGTGTGCAAAGTTGAATTATAACATGTTGGTCATTATCTCATTTAGCATTTCGAACATGATGAACAACGAATAAAGAAATGAACTCTTCGCTCAATGTGTTTGAGCATATGGACATTGTTAGAACCACAAGAGAAAGCAAAATAGTTTTGTGAAATGTGGTAGAGTAATTTTGTATTAACTCATATTTTATTATTATTATTTCAATGTGCATAATATAGTCTATTGCCTGTGTAAGTTGAGTTTAACAAATGAAGCAACTGATAATAATAGTTCTAATTTGTGCAGTCATTGAATACAACATAATAGGCTGGGACATGTGAACTATATATTAAATTATTTGTTCTTGTTAAAACTCATAACTCTGCTAAATGAAACATCATTAAATATGACAGTTGTGAAATTTTTGCTCAGATTATGATCACTAGAAAACCATTTAGTTTGGTCTCTAGGAGTACACAATTTTTTGAGTCAATACATTCGGATATTTATGATCTCAGTAGCTTTGTGGCTAGATGAGATAATGATTGGTCAGAAGTATTTAGTTACTCTTGGAGATGATTATTGAATGTTTTTCATTTATATGGAGGAGAAGCACTTGTTATTTTAATGAATTAAAAATCTAGTTAAATGCTAAGATCAAAATATTTCAGATTTGATAGAGGCGGTAAATATGTTTAAATAATTTTAGAGAAGTTTGCAATTGACATAATCTCTAGTGCACTTTATTTACCATTGTCAAGTAGTATTGATAAAGTTAGAATCAAACACATAGTGAATTGTTGAATTCTATATTATTAATTATTGTTTGATTTTGTGTAACTATGGGTGATGTTGTATTGTTAATCATATTCCTAATATGTTACTACACTCTAAATTATTTACACCCTGTAGATTATGGGATAGAAACACAAATAATTTTGTTAAAATGAAAACATGTGGTGCGGTACATTTGTTAGAGTATACAATCCTAGAAGGCCTAAAGTAGGACCTGTAACAAATATTTGTGTGTGTTTAGAAAGTGAAGAATGTAGTTTTATGGACATATATTGGATCTATCTAATTTGTGTCAGAAGAATTTAGAGTTGCAGAGTTCTTTGAGAATATATTTATCAAAGATAAATGTAAGAAATTATCTAGTCCTACAGACATGGTCAATAATTCATAGTTAGAATCAAGAACAAGCCTTACTGAAACTTAAAATTTCAATGGCAGATTGAGCCAAGAAGAGGTTTTAGTAGATAATGAAATGAATTTGTTGTTATACAATAATAATACTTTATTTTAGTTGATTTGTCAAAATGAGCTAAAACTATAGTAAGTGAGGTTTTGTAGAAGAAGCTTAGTTTTGAAATATTCAGTAACAATTTTAATGCATTTTTAGCAGCTAAAGGATTTACTGAGATAAGTGAGGAAGATTTATTTGAAGTCTACTCACATGTCTGTCATATTGCTACCATAAGTATTCTTCTTGCTCTTGCATCTATTGAAAATTCTGTTATTCATGAAAGATGTTTAAACAGTTTTGTACTAAAAGTTTTATACTTGATGTTTTGTATTGAAAAGTTTTGTACTAAACAGTTTTGTACTGAAAAGTTTGCACTAATATGTTTAGCGAACAAGATCTAAAAATTGGTATAATTGTTGTATGTTTTTTTTAAATAAGTGTTAAAATTGAGGCACAAATAATTTGATAAATTTTAAAGAGCTTAGATTTGAATCAAGTTATTCAGATAAATGTCTTTAATTCTGTGGTGAGTCAAATATAATTGCCCTCATTTATTTGTATATTGTTGACATACTTGTTGATTAGAAGTGACCTCTCTATTATAAATGAAGTTAAAACTGTGTTATCCAAAGAATTCAGCATGAAACACCTAGGTGTTGTGGATACTATATTAGGTATAAGGGTGAGTTTCAATTGGCAAGAGATAACCCTTAGTCAAATTCATCAAACCAATAATGTATTCCAAAAGTGGGGATATAGTGATTGAAAGTGTGTTTTGAAACACCTTATGATTATGATAAATGTGGACACCTAATGATGGTCTTTGTTGTATGTATGATCTGCAGATCACTAGCAGCCCTATTAATACATATTGGAGAGCCATAAAAGGCTAATGAGATACTTGAGAGGTACTCAAGAGTTTGTTTTGTGCTACTCTAGTCATCCTTCATGAATGAGTGGATGAACTGATGTATTATAATATTCAGAATTTAGTGAAAGTCGATAACTAGTGTATACGTGTTTACAATAGGAACTACAGAAATGTTATGAAAATTAAAAGAAAAACATGTACTGTGCTATCATCCATGAAATCAGACCTCTATGTATTATCCTCTGCAGGGAATTGACTGAGTGGATTGAAGAACTTGTTGCTAGTCATCCATTAAGAAGTTTAAGTAACACTCTAATTTTATTCGTCGACTATTAAGCTACAATACACTGTAGCTTATAACTCATTCTATAATATTCAGAGGAGTATATTAAGGCTGAAAGAAGCCTAGTTGAACTTTCTCATAAATAAAGTGCAATCGAGATAAAATATGGCTAATGCTCTTGATAAGATACTTGAAAGTGATCTAATTATCAAAACTGTGGGGGAAATAGAGTTAAAAGCTATTGAGCCAAAAGTTTTAACATCCTAGTTGTTTTGAAAATTAGAATCCAATTGGAGCCATAGAGAAGTTCAAACTTAAGCATCAATTTTAGGCAGTTGGCATACTTTAGATAATTTGAAAAGTTCTATATAAATTTTGTTAATATATAATTTCATTCTAATTTTGATGATGCTATATATTTTCATAATTTACTTAGAAGCATCTTATTATTCCAAAAAAAAGTGTGAAAACTTGTCGATGTGTTTCCGATGTTTAGAATGTCGTTATATCATTCTAATTTTTTTATTATATATCTCTTTTATGGATTCATGTTTCATTCTAATTTTGATGATTCAGAATTAACGATAATTGATTTGACTATTCTATCATTCCAACATGAAACATAGTATAGTTCTTGTGTGAAAACTATAATAGTTCTTGTTCTTTATTTTGTTAAAAAAACTTGATTGTGATGTTTGTGTTATAATTTTACTAAGCTAATTTTGAATTGTACTAAGTTCTTTTGTGGAACTAGATACTTTGTGAAATTTATTGGAATTCTTAGATATGTGTCTCTTGATATTCGTATTTTTAATAAGCTAGCAAAGATGGGGGAGTTCAATATGTCATTATAGATTTCAAAATAATGATTTGCACAAAATGGAGTAACATAAAGTAGTTTGCAAGGATAGAGTTTTAATTTATTTCTCTGAAAAATATATTTGTCACTTGCTTGGTAAAACTTCTATTGAGTTTAAGACTTTTGTGTTCATGAGCTTAAAACTCCTATTTTTTTCTTGAAGTTTATTTGCTTTGGTTGTTTTTGAAACTATGACAGATTTCTCCATTTGGTTTAGTCATTGTGAACTATTCTGTTCTGATATGGTCTTTGAACTATTTGATTATTTTGGTTTAGTCTCATTTAAACGATTCGAGTTATAATTGATTTAGTCTTTAAACTATATTTTTTTGTGATCCAATGATATAACAGAGAATTGCCTAATATATTAAGAATAGAGGAGGAGATTATTGGATTTATAGGTGTATTCTCAATATAATAGATTATTATTGTGTATAATGTTCTATGGGGTAACACGTGCTTTCACGTGTTATCTGTTAATTGTTGGACCGAGTACCCTAAACATAGCTTAATCTCGTATACTGGTCTAGAGGTAGTGCCTTTTTGATATTCCAATTCATAAGCAGGGTACAATATCCAAGCAGTAGGGATATTAACTGTCACGCCCCACTTCCCAAAATACGGGAATACGAGTACGTGACGAAGGCCCAACGAATGATATTGACATCATCCATAAGCTATACCAGTTTTAACTCAAAAATATGAAAAATGAATAATCACAACCACGCAGATAAATATAATCACATAAACAGAATAAAATCCAATAACCAAATCTGGAATACAGGAACTTACCAAATAGTTCGAGAATATGCAATGCAATAACAGTTCGACGAGTTCCTTTCAGTTACCCATCACTGTACCTGAATGACATAACTCAAAAGAAGGAGGAAGAGACCCGTTAGAGCAAGCTTAGGGCGACAAGTAGTAGGAAGCAGTAAAATAAAAAAATAAAGGACTATATAACAAAAACAGAAATGGAACGATATCGGAGTCAATAAATGATAAACGGTAACAAAATCAAAAGTTAGTAATCAATAATTCAGAAATCAGGAATCAATGTTTAATAACCAGTATTCAGTATTAGTGTCGATGTTCAGTATTCATTTATGTCTATAAGTCTATTATTCATTTTAATCCTAACTAATGCACGTACTACTACATCTCATACTACAGGTTCGGTGCATACAAAACAGTGTACGTTTTAGACTTCGTGGTGGGATCTACAGAGCATGTACTTGGTGTCGATAACAATAACAATCAATAATTCACAATCGATACTCCTCCTTCCATGACAATACGATATAACGATAAGGTCTTACCGAGTACATTTTCTGAGATTATCCACTACTAAGTTAACCTTTATTAACCCCGACTTGTTTAATATTTTTATTAACAATCAATAATGAACATGCATGTGACCAATGTGGACGATTGTATCAATACTCATGCAACAGGTACAATCGATAAGACCAATAGTACTAGTACAATTTCAAGATGATATCAAGGCTATACAATACATGAAATATACATGGTCCAATTTATTAAATATGGAAAACACGGTTTATATGCAAAACATTACAATATATGGACTAAGTGTACTACAATTTCTATATGCAATATTTTAAGTTTCTGTGTCAGGAACCGGGTCGAAACCTCAGTACAAAATCAAACAAATGACAAGGCATATATGTGAATATTCAATAGTAAAATAAATTAACGGTTTGTGATTGAAGTCAACAATAATAGCACGATGAGAAGACTATGAATCAATAACACGGTATAATAAATAAACAATGGAGTTCAATTAAATATGATATTCAATTTTATTACTACTTTCCGGATTTCAAAGAGTGTTTTCTTGAACTAGAAACAATAAAAATGAGTTCAAGAGACGCTTTCCTGTTAGAAGATAATTCTGAATATTAAAAGAATAACGGGATAAAAATCGTGATGGTGGCACGTGCACTCCATGTGCACCGTAATACGTGCAATGCACATGCAACAAATCCACAGCAGCAAGAGTGTACAAAGAGACAGCAACACATGAAACCACAACAACAACAACATCAACCCAAACAGCAAATAACCCAACCCCTCCAAAATAGCAAACCTAAATCACCTCCCCACAACAGCAAAACAGCAAGAGCAAAACCCAACAGCAAATCCAACTCTTCTCTTCTACCCGAACAACAAACGACAATGTCAGATCAGCTACCCCAAACACCACACACCAAAACAACCAATCCCCTTCCTCCACAACAGCAAACACCACAAACCAAACAGCGGATCTCCTTCACAAAGCACCAACACAAGATCGGATCTCCCAACACAACACTAAACACCAACTCACGATCACCATTCCACAACACCACAAACACAGTACAATACCCAATCCTTTCTCCTCCACACAAACACCAAACGGCAAACATCGATCCCTCTAAACCAAAACAGCAACACCGAAAGCTTCAATTTTCTCCTTCCTTGCTTTGACCAAGAGAGAGAGGGCGCAGGAGAGTGAACGACGAACACGACTGGCGACAGTAGCAGCGACCACGTTGCTGTGGTCGGGAAGCGACGACAGCGGCGAGGGAGACCAAGGGATGGCCGCAATGGCGATCGGCGGTTCGACGTCGACTCGGAGGTGGATGACGACTATATGTCAAGCGGTCGAGGTGGTGTCACTCGTTGAGGAAGACGAAGTGGGGGGAGTACTATGGTGTTGAGGAGCATCCCTGGCGTAGGGCTTTGACAGTGAGGAGGAGAAGGCAGCAGTGGTGGCTAAGGCACGACGGTGCAACGGCGTTGGGTTCAATGGCAAGGTGATGGGTAATGGCGAAGGCGGCAATGGATGGTGTGATGGATGGCGACGGGGTGAAGACGGTGGGGGCTCGATCTCGAGGGTGGTTCGAGCGGGAGAAGGCGAACAGGTGAGGTGGGTTCTTCAGAGGTTGTGAGTGGAGGAGGAGGTCGAGGGGCGATGGCGTGGCGATGGGAGGTTGCGAGGGGGAGCTTCGGGGGTTGAATGGGCGATGCGATGGCGGGAGAGGGTGCGAGGCGATGGTGGCATTGGCTGGCTTGGGCAGAGCAGCAATGGAGATGGGCGAGCGGGAGGTTGAAGGAAAGGAGGGGTGGTTCTCTCTGTTTTGGTTGGGAAACAGAAGAGAAGGAGAAAGAGAGTGGGGGGAGAGAGAGAACGGGGGAGGTTTAATGAATAAAATAATATTAATTAAGGGAGTAGTTGGAGATAGTGGGGGAGATCATGAAGATACGAAGGATTGTGAAGAGATTTATATACGGGTGAGTATATATGATTGATCTATACAAACACATATGGGTACTGGGTTTAGAATTGGGCTTGATTGGGATTGGGCTAACAAAAGATAACAAGGATAGTAACAATAACAATAATACCAGAAATAATAAATTGCAACAGAATGCCCATAACAAGCCCAAGACTTAAAATACATTAAAATAGAAAAAGAACACCACAAAATACAAGAAAATCCGTACAATCGAAAACAGGGGTTACGTTAACCCCCCTAATTTCTCATTGTTCTCATCTCTCATAATCTCTAACACAAAGTTACTCCAACTACCGAGGGATTAAATTAATGAGTCATACGATAAAAATTTGGGAGAGAGTGATCGAACATAGACTAGAAACTACAGTGTCTAAGAATCAGTTTGGATTTATGCATGAGAGGTCAACAATGAAAGCAATTTATATATTGAGGAGACTTATAGAAAAATATAGGGAGAATAAGAAAGATCTACATATGGTGCTTATAGATCTCGAAAAAGCATACTATAAAGTCCCTAAAGACATAGTTTGGTGGGTGTTAAATAATAAAAGAGTAACTATTCGGTATATTGAGATATTTAGGCATATGTATGAAGGAGCAAAGACCACAATTAGAACAACCACAGGAGAGACCAATGATTTTCCTATTACAGTAGGTTTACACCAAGGTTTGGCTTTAAGCCCATATCTCTTTGCTTTGGTTATGGATGAATTGACGCGAGGATTAAAAGATGAGGTGCCTTGGTGTTTTCTTTTTGCCGATGTCATCGTCTTAGTGGACAAGACTAGAGCAGGAGTCAATGCTAAATTAGAATTGTGGAGAAAAACTTTGGAAGCTACGGGCTTTAGAATAGGAAGAACTAAAACAAAGTATTTGGAGTGTAATTTTAGTGATATTCAGAACACAACTGCGGATGTAGTGAAGCTTGATGGTCAAGAGATACCTAAGAAAGACCGTTTCCGATATTTAGGCTCGATTATACAAAGAGATTGAGAGATTTCTGAAGATGTTATACATAGGATCCAAGCAGGATGCCTTAAGTGGAGAAGTGACAGTGGTGTTTTGTGTGACAGATGTATACCTTTGAAGTTGAAGAAAAAATTTTATAGGATGACTGTTAGACTATCAATGATGTATGGAGCAGAGTGTTGGGCAATAAAGAAATAATATGTCCAAAAAATGAGTGTAGCAGATATGAGGATGCTAAGATGGATGTGTGGTAAAACCAGTAATGATAGAATTAGAAACGAATATATACGAGACATGCTAAAGGTAGTTTCTATCTAAGATAAGTTAAAAGAGAATCGCCTTAGGTGGTTTGGACATATCACACGTAGATCTAATAGTGCCCCCATTAGAAAAAGTGATTTGATAAATATTGAGGGCAAAGTGAGGGTAGGGGAAGATCTAAACTTACTTGGATGGAAACGGTGAGAAAAATATGATAGGTTGTGACCTTAAAGAAGATATTGCTCTAAACCGAGTGGAATGGAAAATCAAGATTCATGTAGCCGACCCCAACTAATTGGGAAAATGGCTTTGTTGTTGTTGTTGTTGTTGTTATAAATATATGTGCGTATTTTGCACGTGAAGTTAAATTACAATATGTATAGGGGCCACCAAATTTAAATTTTGTGCCAATATTTTTTAAAAAAATAAGTTCTTGGTCCAGGGGATTTGTAATAATAAATTATCATACATTGCCTTGAACTCATGCAATTTTTAACCCCTCTCTCTATATATATAGATATGATGTATCGATTTTTTCAGAATTGTAGCACCAACAAATTTTTTTTACCAATTTTTTTTTTTTTTAAAATATGTATGAGGCCACATTTCAGGAGTTCATCTTGGGTCCCATGAACTCAGGGTTGGCCCTGAACTTAGCAAGAGGAAGATGACAATTGCAAGTGCAGTGATTAGCTTCGCTGTTACTTCTTAATTTATCTCTACTTTCAGATAGATGGTGAGTTAAACATATATATATATAGAAGAGGAAGTAATGAATAATTAGAAAGAATTCCTTTTTTTGAGAATCAAAGATTCTTTTCTTGAGAATAAATTAAAAAATAAGAAATCTTGTATAGTACTCATCACTTCTTGAAAAAATTCATTGGTTTCTATACTTCACAATGACAGCATGATCATCCCTGTTTGCCATGGATTATAGGAATTTTCTTGGCTGTCATGGATGACTCTTGATGGTACGTATATATAGAGTGGGAGTTTTTTTTTCTAGTTAATATGACCTATATTTCTTTTTTTTAAAAGACTACCTTTCAATTTCTTTAAAATTCGTGTTTGTATGATCTTCTCCAAAATTGGAGGATCAATATATATTTTTTAACGAGATCCAAAAACTCCCCTACCATGGCATTTATATAGCCTCGATTTGTTTAACTGCTGCTAGCTCGACTAACTTTATTTTGTGACTATTTTTTATTTCTTTTCTTTTCTTGTCATTTGAAGTTGGGGATGAATATTCATTGGTGGTGACTGGCGAAGATGTTAAAGGGTTTATCACATATTAAAGAAAAGGAGAAATAAATAATAATTATTAAGCCATATGTTGCGTCGTCCTCTCCTATCTGATCTTGTTAAAAATTAAGCGGAGTAGTTGCGTTCAATTTGATCTTCTTGTTAAATTAGGAAGATCATGCTTTGAGACATGGCGTCCTGTTTGATCTCCTGAAAAATTTGCTACATAATGAAGTGTGCTTTACGATGTTGCTCTTTCCAATCCTCGGTGCCAATGCCCTTTCTACGAGCTATAGGTTCTCTATGGTACATTTCAACTATTGGATTGTCTCCCCTCCTTTGAAATTTACAAGTGCCTCATTCCTTGAGAGTATTTTGAACTAGTATACATAAACAATAATACAAAGCAATGCACTATATATAACTTTGGTAATACAGAAAACAGAGCTAGTACTTAGTAGCTTAGATCACAGGGAAAAGAAAGATTCTATGAATTTAGTTATTACAGACATATTTCTAGCTAGTAAATGCATCTGGAAACATATATAGATTCATATTAAATCTATATATCTGGAAACATATATAGATTTTATTGTAAGCTGGAACAGGGCAACTTCATGCTCCAAACCCGAGGTCTTCATCGATTTTGATCTTAAACTGTAAAAGTAAAGAACACACATCTTTTAAACAAGAAAAATCAAACAAATAGATACTTCAATTATCATGAGATTTGAGAAATCAACATTCTATTTGAGAAATCAGAAAATGGCAAATGGCGGTCTCATTTTATTATTGTGATATCCTTTCCTTTCAATGTCGGCAATTTCGTGAGGGGCAAAAAAATTCAAATATTTATTTTTGTAAGGAAATTCGAAATATTCAAATATATACTCACTTTTATGACCATTAATTGTGATTTTTACACATTCCCATTGGACATGAATTCATGGGAGAATGAGTAGCTAACAATTTCCTCGTTCGTGAACGTAAAGCCACTTGGATTACTACTGCTTCATCTAAATTTATGTCCTGTTCTTTTCCTGCGATACCTAGATAAATGATGGAAATGAAGGGATTCTTTTCATATATATTGCGTCAACCTCAATTGTCTTAAATAAAAGAGAAAATAATATAAGAAAACAATTATACTTTTGATACATATTTACGTACAAAGAATACATACTGGTTACTCAGTTTATGTTGATAATTTCCAACAAACTTGATAATTTATCACCATCTATAACAAATACTTGTTCTTTCTTTTATAATAAACTAATTATTTGCTTTAAAAAATATATAATTTAGAATTTCTCATAATTGGGAAAAAATTAAGTATTACTTCCTCTTATCTGAAATTAACTATCCATTTTTTTCATTTTAGAATGTCCCATATTAAGATTCTTATTTTAGAGTGTTGTTTGCTTTATAAAGTCAATTATATCCTTATTAAAATTATGTTAATTATTTTAATTATACACACTAACCAGCTATTCATAGAAAAAAACACACACGAACTTTTAATGAGATCATAAACCAGTACTCACTCCATTTATTCATGGGAAACACAAACTTTTTGTGTATTGTCTCATCTGTGTCAAGAAAATTAAAGTGAGGGGAGAAAGTATTTAAGAAATAGTTTAAGAAATTGAGAGAGATAGTGGGCAAATTAGTAAACTGCACGACTTCTTAATTACTATACGTGAAAATGAAAATGACAAAGTAGACAGTTAATTGGGAATGGAAGGAGTATAATGCATAAAGGTTAACCTTTTATTCCTTTTTTTGTTACTCAATGTACATTCCTCAAACATATATATGTCCGAAGAGGCGCGAGACAAGGGGAAGATGATAAGAGATGCTGCACCAGAAAGGCAGGTAGACTTGGTTCATCTTGAACGCAAGAGATTGTCATATGCTGAAGCTGCCAAGGGATCGCCGAGGAAGGAGCTGCCTGCGAGTCTCAGCTCGCAATGGAAATCTGTTCCGGAGAATGCAAGGATTACCAAGCAAGACGATGACGGAGAATGGGTACTGGTGCGTCCTCGCAAGATTATCAAGGCTGAGAAGAGGCAAGGTAGAGAGGAGTCGGCGTCGTCTGGCTCCGGGCAGCAGTGCCACAAATGCGCCCGATGGGGACACACTATATCGCAATGTCCAAACCAATGGTTTTGCTACGCCTGTCGCCGCTCAGGCCACATCTCCAGAGAGTGCCCCACCAGGAAGATGGCTACTCTGCCGTTGCCCACACCTCCAACAGATCCTTCGCCCAAACCAACAACTCCTTCACCGACCAAGTCCAACAGCAGCAAGACGCAAGAGAGTTTTGTGGGAGGCAGAGCGACGATAAAGGCGATCATCATGCCGACTCCTCTCATGGCTGAATTTGAGCGTCGATTTCGTATGTGCTGTGTGATTAAAGTCCAGAGCGGAAATCCATTAGCAGAGGATATTGAGCTTCTTCTCAACGCGAACATCTCACCATCGGCAACGCTTCAATGGAGAGTGCAACGTCTTAACATTGGCATTTTGTTCGTCCACTCCCACGATGAGGTCAGGTTGAACGAAGTGCTGGGTAAGCGTGGAATGGATACCGATGACTACTTCGTCACATTCTCCCAATGGTCTCGAAAGCTTAGCGCCCTCAAGGCTCAAGAGATGCCTTCTGTATGGCTTCGTTTGTTCAATTTCCCATTCCATTGCTGGTTTCGCTCCGGCTTCCAGAACCTGGTTAGATCTTTTGGCTATCTACTTGAGGTGGACAAGAGTACAAATCTTCAGTCGAGGAGGGAATTCGCTCGTATTAGAGTGGGTTGCGAGAATTTCTCCGATATTTCTTCGATGGTTCAGGCGGAGTTCGAAGGTGATTTTTTCGATGTCAAAGTGATCGTCGAGAAGAAGAAAAATGTTTCATTTGGCAAGGTCTCCAGTAGGGAGGAAGAGGAGCGATCGGATGACAGACATGAAGGTGCGAGGGGGTCGAAGCCGAAGGTAGACGATGCTAGAGGACCGTCAGATATTGCAACTACGGATCTCGACCGTTCATCGCGAATCAATACCAACGCCCCATTACAGATCATCGATGAGTATGGTTCGAATCTAGAGGCCGTTTACAAATCTGCTGTACGTCGAGCGGAGTCTAAGGAGGAGTCCAAGGGACCATTGGATATTCAGCGGCGAGATGGGAAGGACAGTACTGTGACGGTTCCTTCGATGTGTCGCAAGCCAGGAATTCTCAAGAATTCCTCCAACAAGGACAATGAAGTGACAGATTGTTCGGCGATGGGAGTTCCTGAGTTCGCGGCGATGTTAAATGACGATCTCCAACTGGCTATTCAAAGAGCTATCGAGGAATTGGCGCGTAGAGCAGAAGAAGCCGCTCCAATTTCAAATCCGGAAATTCAGGGGGATTGTGTGCTGGCTACTCAAAGAGCTATCGATGTTGGCGCTGTTAAAGAGCCCAAATGCCCATTCGACAATCTTACTGGGCCCAGTATAGATACTGCTTCTGAGATTGGGGTTGGGCCAGAGGTAGAGGCTAGTGGGCTTGGGATTAATCCACTGGATATTGCTGAGGGGAACAATTTCGATGACGAGATTATAGGGGAAAATTCGAATTTGGAGCTAGCGCTGTTAGAAGGTTTAGACGCTCATATAGACGAGGTTGAGGTAGAGTCGGAGGTATCTTTAGATCAAGATGTTAATGGGGTGGATCCTGAGATTTTGAACGGCATGATAGGAGCTTTAGATGGCCTCCAAAGCGGCGGTAGCACGTTTGATTCAGAGCACGAAAAATGGGTTAAACAAGTTAGGGAATTGGCTGGGGGGGAGTAGGGGAAAGTGGTAGGTATGGTGTGAACAAACGACATGGGGATTTTCAGAGGAAAAGCAAGAGACAGCTGGACAAATGGGGTTCGAGCGGTCCAAGTGAGGAGGACCTGATTAGATCTGCGGCAAAGACCAAAGAGCCTACTTCCGCCTGTCTAGGTAACTCTTCTAATGATTTCGCTGTTTTAAATCTGTTAAATGATGATTCGCTCATATATTTTGCTAGTCTGTACGGTCTAGCCATGGGGTCCAATAGAGAGGATCAACTGTTGAGGGTAAATATCATTAGAGGGGTGAGTAAGAGCCAAATAGAGTAGTTACGTCTGTCTGCAGCGGTTAGATTATAGGTGTTCGATGATATAGTTATTTATGTTATACATATTTTGGAATGTTAGAGGGATGAGGCAGAAATCTAAAAAGAGACTTATTAGTGATACTATTACTAGGTATAGACCCTCAGTCTGTGCTTTTCAGGAAACTAGAGTTGAATTTCCGACCTTGGCGGAGTTTCAGAACATTAAGGGTATAGGAAATTTTGATTGGAGGTTCAAACCTTCAAGAGGGTATTCAGGAGGAATAGCTATTGGGGTTGACCTTAGACGGTTTGAGATTACTGATGAGATCGCAGGGGATTTTTTGGTTACGATTACCATTAGACGCCGGGTTGATAATTGGATTCATACGGTTACTTCTGTTTACGGTCCGTATGAGTCAGCCCAGAGATGCTTGTTCTGGGACGAACTTAGGAGTATTAGAGGTTCATGCAGGGGACCATGGGTGGTTGGGGGTGACTTCAATATCACAAGATTTCAACACGAACACCTAGGTAGAGGAGCATCCAGGGGAGATAGGGAGCAGTTTAACGCGTGTATCAATGACTTAGAGCTTCTGGAGATTGATCCATCCAATAGGAAATTCACGTGGTCTAACTTACAAGCAGCCCCAACTTTAGCTAAGTTAGACAGAATTTTAGTGTCCGCTGAATGGGAAGACAAATTTCCGTTAGCTAAGGCCAAGGCATTAATTAGATTCACCTCGGATCACACTCCTCTTTCGTTGGACTGTGGGGTTGGAGATAGACGACGTTCGCACCAATTTAGATTTGAAAAGTCATGGACGATGAACGATGGTTTATCGAAGATTATCGAGGAGAGCTGGAACGAGCCGATTGAACCTGCCTCTGCGGTGGGTTGTTGGATTCTAAAAATTAGGAGGCTGAGGTTACAACTGAAGTGTTGGGCTAGATCAGAATTTAGCAAAAGCCAAAGACTCAAAGATGAAATAGGGGAGCGGATAGAGCAATTAGAAATCATAGAAGAAGAAAGAGACCTTATAGGGAGCAAATATGACGAGCTATTCAGCAAGAGAAAGGATATCCTTCATATCCAAAAGATGGAGGAATATCATTGGAAGCAACGCTCTAGAATTCAGTGGATAAAGGAGGGGGACGCGAACACCAAATTCTTCCATAGGATTGCAAACGGAAGAAGGAGACAAAACCATATTTCTGGGCTTATGGTGGATGGAGTTTGGTGCGAGAATGAGGATAGAATCAAGATGCACATCTATGAGAATTTTAAAGAGTTGCTTGGTAAGAGAAGAGAGCATAGGTGTTCGCTGAACCAGAACATGTGGATGGATTCCAGGCTTGATGGGTTTCAGAGCATTGAAAGCAGCTTCACCGAAGAGGAAGTGGTCTCTGCTATTAACGATCTTGGCCAGGATAAGTCGCTTGGCCCAGATGGATTTCCTTTATTTTTTTACAAGCTTTATTGGAGAATAATAAAAGGGGATTTTATGCGCATTGTCCGAGACTTTTATAAGGGAGAGGCAGATCTAGATAGACTTAACTTCGCGAATATTGTTCTGATTCCAAAGAAATCTGAGGTGAAAGCTGTCTGAGATCTGAGACCAATCAGCCTGCTCAATGGTTCCTTTAAGATTATCACCAAGGTTTTGGCGAATAGATTGGGGCCTCTTTTAAAGGATATCATCGGGGATTCTTAGAGCGGTTTTATTAAAGGTCGTGACATTATGGATAGTGTGGCTTCTACGCATGAAATTGTTTTTAGAGCGCGCAAAGAAAAAACGGATGGTTTTCTCTTTAAAGTGGATTTTCAAAAGGCTTACGATTCGGTCGAATGGGAGTCGGTCGATGAGGCGCTGCAGTTGAAAGGTTTCGGAGAAAGATGGAGGAAATGGATGTCTCAATGCATTAGAGGAGGGAAATCGTTCCCCATTGTCAACGGGGAACAGGGTAGAGAAATTCTATGCAAAAGAGGATTGAGACAGGGGGATCCACTTTCATCTTTATTATTCGCTATCGTAGCTGACGGGGTCGCGGAAATGATAGCTAACGGCGGCAAGGTAATGACGAACGTGGGTATTAAAATCAAAGAATTTTCAGACCCTATCTCGATCCTTCAGTACGCGGATGACACGTTACTGTTTGGGTCGGCTGCAAAAGATGATATCATAGCCATGGGGTCGGTCTTGAAGTGCTTCGAAGCTTGGTCGGGCATGAAGGTCAATTTTAATAAGAGTTGTGTTATCCAGTTGAGCGAAATTTTCTCTGTTCCTATCACAACGATTCAACAATTGCTTGGATGCAGTAAGGGAGAATTCCCTCTCACGTACCTTGGGATACCGATTAAGCCCGGGAAGCTTAGTAGGGAGGACTGGAAACCCCTTATTGATAGAATTGAGAAAAGATTAGCCGGATGGAAGGGTAGATATCTAACCCTGGGGGGAAGGATTACTTTGCTGAACTCTGTCATCAACAGCATCCCGATCTATCTGATGTCGATTTACGAGCTACCGGTATGGGTTATCCACAAGATTGACAAGTGTAGAAAGAGATTTCTGTGGAAAGGCGCAAACGAGGGAGGTAAAGAGATACATCTCGTTAGTTGGGGGAGGGTCTGCAAAAGGAAAGAATTCGGTGGTTTGGGCATCATCAACCTCAGAGACATGAACACTGCCCTACTTAGTAAGTGGTGGTGGAAGCTGGCTATCTGTCGTAATAATTGGTGGTGTAAGTCCTTTACCAATTATCGTGCTAGGAAGAAGTTCAGATATGGGGGGAATGGTATCCAGAGTAGGAAATCGTGCCTTTGGAAAGGGGTATTCAAGACAGGGGAGGTCTTCCATAGCCATACCCTTTGCAGGGTTAAACACGGCAAGAATACCAAATTTTGGAAAGACAAGTGGTGCGGTAGTAACTCGTTGATGGGACTGTTCCCAGCAGCCGCGGAGGCAGTGACCAACCTTGACACTCTTGTGTATGACGTATGGAAGAACAACACTTTGAGATTAGAAGTCAAAGATACTCTGGAACACGAATCTATTATTCAACTTCAACTGGTCAACAATTTCATTCGCATAGAAGGTTGTATTACGCAGCAGGCAGAAGACGAGAGATGGTGGTCCTTGGAGACTGATCGAAAGTTCTCGGTATCCTCATTATACAAAAGGTTGAATGACGGAGGATTGAGGAATGGGAGTGCGGCTGTCATATGGGGCATCAACGTACCTTATAAAGTGAAAATCTTCCTATGGTTAGTGGATAACGATGCAATTTTGTCGAAAGTTAATATGGGGAAACGAGGATTGCTGGACTGTGTTAACTGTAATAGGTGCCTTACCCAAGAAGAGGATACGAATCATATATTTTTTAAGTGCATCAGAGCGAGATGGGTATGGGGGAAACTAGGTCTAGCTTTCGGGTTAGGACAGAGTCCAGGTTCTGGTGCGGAGATTTGGGGGGACATTAGATCGCACAATATTAGAAAACAAGTTAGAGCATATTGGGACCTTCTAGTGGCTTCAATCATTTGGAACCTGTGGCTAGACCGTAACGACCTCTGTTTCAATAGCATTGATCATAGACTTTCTTTCCTCATGTATAAAATTCAATTCTGCTATTTTGAATGGACAGGACTGCTTAGCCCAAGGAAGAAGAGGCGTGTGGAGGGGGAGGAGTAGGTCAGATGCAGGTGGCGAGCTATTGAGTTCCTTTTGGTTTGGTGACTGTTCTTTTGGTTTAGGGATTATGATGTTTTGATGTATTTTGTTCCGTTCAGGCGGTATTTTTAGCTGAACGTTGATGTTGATTGGCTACGGCCTACGTTTGTATCTTCTTTCCTGTACTTTGTATCTTCACTCCTGTTTCGTTAAATCTCTCTTTAATGAAGCGATGATTTAGTCATCTTTTGATCAAAAAAAAAAAAAAACATATATATGTCCATTTGCAAATCCATAAAAGTTAACTAAAGTGTGAAAAATTAGAATTTCTTCTACAATAATGCTACACCCACAATATTTTCTACAATGTTTTTCTTTATAATCTTATGTGATAAATATTATTGAAGATTATTGTAAAATAGATTATAGAAAAGATGAAGTTCAAAAATTTTCAAAATTGGCATAAAAAGGGGTAAAGCATTAATAAATGTATAGCAAAAATAAAGGTAAAGAAAAAACAAAATATAATATACAAAGTTTAAAAAATGGTAAAAATAGTGAACTAAAGCTCAAAAAAGTTGGCTAAAACTGCAAAGCAAAAAAAGCTAAACTAGCCCACAAACTTGACTATAAATGTACAATTCTTAATTTTTTGAAGGGTAATGCTACACCTACAACCTTTACAACCTTACAACCTTATGTGGCTCAATCTCATTGGAGATGTGTACAACCCACTTTCACCTGCTCTACAATACATTCCAATAAAATTGTGCCACCTAAGGTTGTAAAAGAAAGGCTGTAAGAATAGGTTGTAGGTGTAGCATTTTCAAACTTGACCAAAAACAATAACACTTCATTATTCACCTGAGAGGAATTTTTAGATCAAATATTAAAAACAGGGGATGATTGGCTAAAAACAAAGGGAAAGAGAATGAACTATGAAGTTTAGCCCTATAATATTTTCCTTCTGAAAATGTTGCACAGAAAAAAGAGATAATTTGGAAAATAAATTAACAAAAACAAGATAACGAAAGTTACAGAAACATACGAGAATCACAAGAAGAAATGTCGGTGAAGCAAACCAGCAAGAGGAAGATAGCAATACCAATAGCAAGAGCAGTGATTTGGTTCGCCATTACTTCTGAATTAATCGTAATTTCAGATTAATTAATCTCTACTTTTAGAGTGATGGTGAGTTTAACATCTATATATAGAGGAGGAAGAAGTAATAATTAATATATTATAGGGGGAAAATCCTGTGCGTGAGACGACTTAATTTACTCCACGCCCGCCGGAAATACGGATCTAAAGGCCCAGAATTCGACGTCAACTATCCTATGCGGATATATACCCATAGTATAAAGCAACCACAACCATTGGAATTATTAAGGTGATCAATCATCCGAGGGGGCAGTTCTTGAGCAAATCCAATCCAATCCAAGGGTTTTTATACTTTTTCCTCATGATAATTCTGTACGAAATGGAGTATAGAAATTTTACCCCGCAGTAGGGTTGACTTTGAAACGAATGTATAAAGAGGAGGGAAATTAATAAGTTTTTGACTCAGCTGATCCACATCCACTTGGTTATATTTTCTACAGAAAAGGAAAGAACACTCCTAACATATTTTTTTGGATTTATGCTAATGTGCGATCTTCTTCAAATTTGAATGATCATTGGGTGAGCATTATTTTGTAGGAGATCCAAAGGTTCCTGGTAATTGGTAGAATAAGCATCTCTTGGTAGTGATGATAAAATTCTTTGGTTTTTGAATCTTAGTATGTGTACATCACAGAAAGATCAAAGTATTGCAACCCCGAGAATTATTAGGTGCGAGCTATAGCAGTCGACTAGCAAATGTATATAATCTCAATCAGAAAGTGAAATTATACTTGATACTTCTTTAGAATCGGTAAGGGTCTGTTTGGTTCAAAGGAGGGAAGGAGACGGGAGGGAAGAAAAAATAATTATCTTCTTGTTTGGTTCACAAGGGAAGAGAAGGGATTTTATAATAAAATTACTTTTATACCCTTTTACATTTTATTACAAAACTCAACAACAAAAAACATCAAGTGTCTCTAATATTTAAAGATCTGAGTTTGCTAACATTGTCTCTATCTGTTGATTTGTTCTGCAAGCAAAATCATGGCCCAGCCTGTATTTGTTAATTCAATACAAACTATACAATCACAAAAGATCCAATGCAAGTCCGTAAATCATATTGAGAGGTTGCAGCACCGCGGGAAAGTACAAAAGTGCTAGTGCTATAGATTCGGTTGCAAGTTGGATTCTCTATGATGACAATATAGAGAAAAGCAAAATCCACAATTGAATGGGTGATCAGAAGTTCTTAACAGATGTACCCAAGATTGATTAAAAGTGTGTAACATTGCATCACACATTATTTAACAGCATTCTTGATAAATTGTCTAGTTTCACCATTCCAGTTGGGTCCTTCTTCCGTCAGTAGAATTTTTACTAATTTTATTCATTCTTCTTCTGCTATCCTCTCATTCTTAAGAGATTTACAATAAGAGCCTCTTATAAGAGCCTCTTTTTGAGGTGTTCTTTTATATAAAAATAACCTCTTATAAGTACCTCTTATAAGAGATTTATGTTCTTTTTTCACCTCTTATAAGAGCCTTTTTTCTACTTTTAGACATTTTTGCCCTTACTATATAATTTCTCTATTTATATAATCCGATGAAATGTTATTTTTTAATGATGTTGCTGTTGTTTGCAAATAGTATGCACTGTCATAAGTTTCTTATTTCTACGGAGTATTTTCAAAGGTGTACCATATCCATGCTTCTTTATAACACACTGGGATTTTCAGATGAAACCAATCATGACCTGATTTATCCAATATATTTTAGGCTCTCCTCAATTTAAAATTCCCTCATTCTTATATCTGCATTTAAATTCCGTCTTCTTTGGTGGTAAACAAAGAAAGCAAGAGTCATGGGGATGAATCTCTAGTTAACTTGCGTATATGAAGTATGATGAAATGAAACAATAGTAATATCCTGTACAAAATATACATCTAACCAAATCATCTTTTCTTGAAAAAATAAAAATAAAAAAACAAGCAGAAGAAAGCAAAATGGGTTTTCGGATATATGCAGAAAATGCCAGAAATGAGCATGCAAGCACCTGATGATTTATCTGAGAATTAATGAATGAATTACTATTCTAGATGCTATTCTGCGTTATGACAAAGGACAAGCACCAGGTGTATCATTAATTTAGGGGTAGTGTAGTCATTTTAAGTTATAGAAGACTTTTAAGATTTTGAAAGAGGCTAGTAGAAGCCATTTAGGTTTAGAAGCAATTTTGTGAGAAATCTCTTATAAGAGGTAAAAAAAGAACACTAAAAAAACTCTTGTAAGGGGGGGACCACCTCTTACAAGACGTAAATCACTTATAAGAGGAGAAAAAGAACACTACCTTAGTTCTCACCATCTTGAAAGAGCCTTAATAGGCTCCTTACTTGATGCAGTTGGACGCAAAACTACCTTAGAGTTCGTTAAAAACAAAAACCAACTTAACCTGACCAAGCCATTTTAAATTTTAGTTTACAGAAACATATACAATCATGAAATAATACAGTCAATTACCTAGCATTCTGATTCACGCATTTCATCCGAAAGCCTTGACATGCTTCTAATCTTAGCAATTGGATGTCTACATTAACCCATTTCATACTTGGGTATCTCACATTTAATGTAAACATATGAGATTTGATTTCTGATTCAACTAGTTATCAATTTAGCAACTCAATAAAGAACAACCCATATGGGCGACACATCTAAATGATTCACAAAATAAACCCTAGATCTAATGAGAGATCTGATTTTTATTTAGAGATCTGTTTTTTTATTAGATCTAATAATAGCAATTTTGTCCGCTCACTTTAAAAAAAAAAGACCTACTCTCTCTTCCCTCCAAATTCCTCAAATATTGGAGGGGAGCCAAAATTGACTCGGGAGAAATTTTGCACCCCTCCATTCTGACCCTAAGTTATGTGAATTAATTGTGATATCAACCCCGTGAATTTGGAATTTATGTTCATCAATTTTATGAGACTCAGATTGTTTTTCTTTCTTATATTCGGTGGTGATATTTAATTCAGGTTGTACTTGTCAAGAAAGGTGAAGTAATTAATATAAAGGGATTTTCTATGGTAACAAAAAGCACTACTGAAACGCAAATTATTTTACCAAAATGATACAATTTTTGAAAGTATTTAATAAACTGACCCAATTTCGAAAGTAATTACCAAAATAATCCACTCGCTAGCTCGAGTTTAGTAAAAATACAATCGCTATTTGAAATAGAGAATGTATGCTTAGATGTTTGGAGAAAAGACTTGAAGTAAAAATATCAAACTAAGACTTACTGCCTCAAACAGCGAGCGTAATAGACAAAAAGTCTTACTTTGATATTTTTGTTAGAAAATGAGTGTTTTAGACACCATTTACGAACCGATTTTGAGCAATTTTTTGAGTAAGATCCTTAATAAATTATTGAGAGATCTTGATTGATTTGTGTTCTCCTTCGTGAGTAGATCAAAATCATATATTGGTTTGCTAAAAACGGTTAAGGGGTGAATGAGAAATTAACTCTCAAAGTGAGACGTTTTCTTTCTTGAAATGGGTTAAGGGAACATAGTCCAACATCGGAAATGTCAAAGGAAATAGAAGATGATATATAGTAATCTCCTTCTAAGTATTGTAAGATGGCTAGAAGAGAGGCTCTCTCTCGCGCGCGCAGGGGGTGGGGGGGTGCAAATCACGGACCGGATTACATGCGACTTGTGTACGCCCGCACGACCTGCGGACACGAATGTCGGACCGACTTGACCCCACCCCGTGCAGAGCCAAGGCATTAACAGCCATGTCTGCTGTTACGGTTTTAACCCAGGCTATATAAATAGAGGCCTCCCCTCTCTACTTTCTTCCCTGCACAAAAACAGATCTTGTTTCTCTCCTTCTCTAAGTTTCGTTCTGTACTGTTCTTCGGCTCTGGTTTTGTTGGTAAGTCGGTGATAGGTTCAAGCGCTTATAATCAGTTCGGGAGTGGTACGTGGTGCCTACGGGATCGCTCCAAGTCGTTGCATCCTGAGAGACAGACGCCTTCATTCATTCCAGCAACCGGAAGAGGCAAAATCTGTTTTAAGGACACTGTGTGATACACAGGCCTCGGCTTCTCAAAATTGTAATCTGAAATTACTTATTGTAAGTTGTTTATTTAATTTTTCCTTTTCTTTTCTTTCGGTTTACCTTCTCTTCTGTTCCCTTCTCGGTTTTCTGTGCCTCTCTATCTTTTCTTTGTAAAAAAAAGGAATTTTGTAAACAATATTTTGTAACAATTTTTTCTTCAAGTTTTTTTTTTCAAGTTTTGGAGAAACACTTAATCCTATACTCGTTATCTCAAACGAAGAAAGTATTTTCACCAAACTCGTTGATTGAGATAACGAGTTTGGTGATCAGCGAGTTTGGTAAAAAACTATCGCTGTTTGAGACAATGAGTCTTACTTTGATATTTTTTTCTAAAAAAATTTTCTCCAATTTGTGGAGAAACACCTAAGTATACACTCACTATCTCAAACAGCAGTGATATTTTCATCGAACTCGCTATTTGAGATAGTGAATTTGGTAAAAATACTCTCGCTGTTTGAGATAACAAGTCTTACTTTAATATTTTTCCTTCAAGTTTTTTCTCCAAGTTGTGAAGAAATACCTAAGCCCACATTCGCTATCTCAAACAGCGAAAATTTTTCAAAACCCGCTATCTTTGATAACGAGCGAGTCATTTTGGTAAATACTTTCGTAAGTAGGTTAGTATGGTAAATACTTTCAAAAAGTGGGTTATTTTGGTAAAGGTTTCTGAAACACGATGACATTTTACCATTTTTTAATCAAAATATTAATATACAATTCAATTCGGTATTGCTAGGATGGCATCCTTGGTCGGGTCCGACCTACGACCCGCCAACTTTGATCCGAACCGTCATCAGCTTGTCCGAGTTCGGGTCAAACCCGTCAAAGTTAACAACTTGTCCGAGTTCGGGTCAAACCCGTCAAAGTTAACGGGTCGAACTGGGTCTGAAATTGAGTGAAGAAAACCCGCTCGACCCTGTCCGAATAACCTGCTTTTTTTTAACCTATAAAAAGCACCTCCATCTATCAACTCTAAAGCACCTCCATCTATCAACTCTCACCTCCATCTATCAACTCTAAAGCACCTCCATCTATCAACTCTACTACTACTACTACTACTACTACTACTACTACTCCTCCTCCTCCTCCTCCTCCTCCTCCTCTCGATACTACTACTACTACTACTACTACTACTACTACTACTACTACTACTACTACTACTCCTCCTCCTCCTCCTCCTCCTCCTCTCGATACTACTACTACTACTACTACTCCTCCTCCTCCTCCTCCTCCTCCTCCTCCTCCTCTCGATACTACTACTACTACTACTACTCCTCCTCCTCCTCCTCCTCCTACTACTCCTCCTCTCGATACTACTACTACTACTACTACTACTACTACTACTACTACTACTACTCCTCCTCTCGATACTACTACTACTACTACTACTCCTCCTCCTCCTCCTCCTCCTCCTCCTCCTCCTCTCGATACTACTACTACTACTACTACTCCTCCTCCTCCTCCTCCTCTCGATACTACTACTACTACTACTACTACTACTACTACTACTACTACTACTACTACTACTACTACTACTACTACTACTACTACTACTACTACTACTACTACTACTACTACTACTACTACTACTACTACTACTACTACTACTACTACTACTACTACTACTACTACTACTACTACTACTACTACTACTACTACTACTACTCCTCATTCTCTCAATAAAGAAACTCACTCCCTCGACTACGTCTGCTTCTAGAGCCTCTCTACTACTACTACTACTACTACTACTCATTCTCTCAATAAAGAAACTCACTCCCTCGACTACGTCTGCTTCTAGAGCCTCTCTCAATAAAGAAACTCACTCCCTCGACTACGTCTGCTTCTAGAGCCTCTCTACTACTACTACTACTACTACTACTCATTCTCTCAATAAAGAAACTCACTCCCTCGACTACGTCTGCTTCTAGAGCCTCTCTACTACTACTACTACTACTACTACTACTACTACTACTACTACTACTACTCTCGATTCGACTACATCTACTACAAATTCTCTCAATAAAGAAACTCATTCTCTCTTTCTACGACTACGTATACTACAAACTCCCTCGACTACGTCTGCTTCTAGAGCCTCTCTACTATTATTTTCTCTCTCAATTCTATATACGATTATTCGTAAAATACGGTATCAAAATTTTCCAACTCTCTCAACTCTTTATTATTGTTGTAGCTTTAAATTTTTTGATCATATTTGTTTGTGTATTTATCGCTACTCTCTCCCTCTCTCTCAACCCTCCTATTATTTTTTAAATTATTTTTTCACATATAACTCCTATATTTTTTGTTTGTTTGTTCACATACACTACTAAAATACTAGATTTTTTTTTTACATACACTACTATTATATAATATTTATAATGTCTAGATCACGATGTAGCGACCGTAGTCAAAGTGGATAAGATTCCACTAGTTCATCTCGTCAGCCTTCAACAATCCTACAATTAGAGGCCGAATATAACCCTATGCTTAACATGGGTTCTCACGATGTTACTCCACAAGAGTATGATCCCGATACACAACAACAAATGCATGATATTGAAATACAAACACATGAAACAGAACACGCACAACCCACTTCTAGTAGGAAACATAGATACTAAACTAGTGATTGACAAAAATATTATGACTATATCCCGAACGAGGGTAACCCTAGTATAGGGCATAAGATTTGTAAAACTTGTAACAAAAGTTACAAATGGAAGAAGGGTGAGGGGACAGATACAATTAGACGACATATTATGGGTATACACCCCAAACTAGTTGTTGACCAACAAACACAACAAAAGATCAACCCTAGGACCGGACAAATAGATAGCCATAGCTATGATCCCAAAATTGTTCGCCGGGAAATTGCCAAACTAGTTATTAAGGAGGAGATATTTTTTTCCTATTCCGAAAGTAGGAACCTAGATGTTTTTAACCAAAATGTACTAAATTCAAATTTTAAAGGAATTCCTAATAGCACACTCAAGGCCGATTATTTTAAACTTTATTCGAAAATGAGAGTCTGTTTAATTGTACTTTTGTATAGTTTAACTTGTAGAGTATCCTTAACTTCCAATTATTGGAAATGTTGCAACGATATTCCGATGATGGACATAACTTTTCATCGGATCGATAGTGATTAACTCATTCAAAATAGAATTATATCACATGCCGCTTTGTCGTACCCCCATAATGGTATTATTATAGCAACACGTATTATAGAAGTTTGTGATTTATTTCAAATTCGCGGTAAAATTTTTACGATTAGTTTTGCTATTGTCTCCAACATCAATAGTTCGATTAATACATTAAAACAACAATTAGCTCCTCCATATCTTGAAATTTTTCATGTTAGTGGCATGTTATATTTTAAATTTATGTGTACAATATACTTTGAAAATATGTGAATGTAATTAGAAAATTTGTACAATTTATTGCTTTGAGTTGTACTATGCTTCAATAATTTAAAGAATTGTGTAATCTTAGAAGAGTACATTTTAGAAATTTTCTAGAAATGGTAAATACCGATGGAACTTTACTTTCGACTTATTAAATGTTGTTACTCAATACAAAAGCTCTTATAAATAATTTCTGTATTGCAAAAAACATGGAAAATTTTGAAATGACTCATCAATCTTGGTTTTTTGCCAAATTGTTAAGATTTTTGGAATATTCTAAAACCGCAACTGTGATGTTTTCAAAATCTTATGATTCCACTTCTAGTAGTATTTTTTTTCAATAATTACTATGATGCAAAGTTTTCAAGACATGATTTCGGACCAACACATTGCCATATTGTTATTTCTGCATATGATTTTTTTTGGAAGTATTTTAATCATCCTCCTATATTGTATTGTATTACTATTGTTATGGATCCTCGGGTACAAATAGTTTGATTGAAATGTTTTTTTTACTTTATAAGTAGAAGAATCTAAATATGATTGTAGTGAATATTTAGCTATATTTGAGTCCACATTGAATAATTTGTATGATTTTATGGTGAAACTTATGCATCTAGTAGTACACACTATAACAAAAGAGGTCTACGCCGGCATTTCTACCCAACGTTTTGGCAGAAAACGCAAAAAAATAAAAAAAAATAAAAAAATAAAAATAAAAAATTCCAACTCTACCCCCGCGTTTTATAAACACGCCGGGGTAGGGAGGCATTAAAACGCCGGGGTTGATTACCGATAAGTGATCCCCCCTCCCCCCCCTCTCTCACATTTTACTTTCCCCCCAAATTCAAGCTCTCCCCTTTCCCCATCGATGTCCCCATCCCCCGCTGTCGCGCCATCCCTGTCAGAGTTGCCATTTCTGTTGGATCTGGACCTGGCCATTGATGGTGAGTTGAAGGATTTTAGGGAGGAAGAAGGAGAAGATTGTGGAGAGAAACTTTATATTCTTTATTGATTTTCTCAAAAGATCAGTACAAGATCCTATATAGGTCGATGGGGGGAGAGACGGTTACAGATATTTTACATTGTAAAGGAAATACGTGCATTTCGCACTCTCCCGCTCTCCCGCCCTCTTCCCGCCTAAAAACCATATGAAAAATATAAAGTGCGCACAGCGCGTAAAAACTCTGATACATCAGATACACTCTTCTAACTCAGTTATCCTACTGCAGACTTGTTGCTACTTCTCCCTGACTTGCTGTGGAGCCTCCATTGTATCCGGCGATGCTCGGCGATGATCGTGAGTCCCTGACAACTCCCCCTCCCTTAAGAGCGAACTTGCCTCAAGTTTGAAGGTCGGAAAATGCTGTCTGAATTCATCGATATCGACCCAAGAAGCTTCATTGAACCCCAAATTCTTCCACTTAACCAATAGTTGGATTCCAACTCTGTTGAGCTTTTTGAATATTCGGCGATCTAAAATCAATTCAGGTTCCTCGTTAGCACCATCATTAACCCACCAAGAAGGAAACTCAGATGAGACTGCAGGGGAATGATTTCCATGGCAACGTTTCAGCTTAGAAACATGGAATACTGGGTGGATGGAGGCAGAGCTAGGCAATTCCAGCTTGTAAGCAACAGGACCAATCCTCTCAATTATACGATAAGGACAAAAGTATCTCGAAGAGAGTTTTTGGGGTACAGGGCTTCGCACAGTTGTCTGTTTGTATGGTTGCAACTTGAGAAGGACTAAATCTCCTACTTCAAATTCACGTTCGGTCCTCCTTTTGTCAGCAAAGAACTTCATCCTGTTTTGCGCAATTGCCATATTATCCTTCAGCAGTGTGAGAATGGCATCTCTGGATAATAACCCTTCTTCCACCATAGGTAAAGCAGCGGTACCCACAGTGTAACGTAGTAGGGATGGTGGTGGTCTGCCGTAGACACTCTCAAAGGGAGTAAGCCCCGCCGATACATGCCAGTTGGTGTTATACCAAAATTCTTCCCACCCAAGCCATTTGCCCCACTCTGTAGGCTTCTGACCACAAAATCACCGTAGATACATCTCCAATGACTTGTTAACTATCTCCGTTTGTCCGTCACTCTGAGGGTGGTAGGCGGTAGAATGTCGAAGCTTACAACCTTGTTGTACAAAGAATTCTTGCCAGAACTTGCTAATGAAAATTGGGTCGCGATCGCTTACTATACTGCGGGGCATCCCATGTAGCTTATAAATGTTGTCGACGAACACTTGGATAATTGATTGAGTTGTGTAGGGGTGTGCAATACCGATAAAATGTGTGTATTTAGACAAGCGATCTACCACGACCATGATGGAGCTCTTCCCACAACTCTTTGGCAACCCATCTATAAAATCCAGGGAAATATCTTCACATATGCGATCGGGGATAGGTCGGGGGTTTAACAGCCCTGTCGGCATGAGAGTTTCACTCTTGTTGCGTTGGCAAACCAAACACTCTCGCACCATGGATTTTACATCACGGCTAATTCCTTACCAGGTGAATGCTCTTCTGATTCTGTGGAGGGTTTTATGAAACCCTGAATGCCCCCCAATTGATGATGCATGGTGGTCTAGGAAGATTAATTTCTTCACACTAGCTGTAGGACTCACTAGAATTTTGCCTAGATGATACCAGATTCCCTCAAAGAATCGGTAGTGCTCTGGATTGAGAGACCCTTCTTGTAACTTCTTTGAGAGCTGATGGTAATAAGGATCTTGCTCTACCAATTTCTTGAGCTCTCCCACCCATTGTGGAACTACAAAAGTGATTTCATAACATGTATCCTGGTTTCCTTGCTTCCTAGACAACCCATCAGCAACCTTGTTTTCAATCCCCTTTTTGTATTCAACTGTAAAGGAGAAACCCAGTAGCTTCCACAACCACCGTTCTTGGATCTCTGTATTGATTCTTTGCTCCAAGATGTGTTTGATGCTTCTTTGGTCTGTCTTGATCACAAATGAAACTCCGATCAGATATTGACGCCATTGCTTCACGGCTTGCAAAATGGCTAGTACTTCCTTCTCATATGTTGACAAAGCAAGTGCTCTTCCTTTTAATGCCTTACTTAAGTAGGCGATAGGATGAAGCTCTTGCATTAGTACCGCTCCAATTCCCTCCTTGGATGCGTCTGTTTCAACCACAAAGATTTTTGAGAAATCTGGAGCTCGAAGCACTGGTGTCGTAGTCATTGCAGACTTGAGAGCAATGAATGCCTGCGTCGCTGCTTGAGTCCAACTGAAGGAGTTTTTCTTCAACAATTGCGTCAATGGAGCTGCAATACTTCCATAACCCCTTACAAATCTTCTATAGTAGCCTGTCAACCCCAAAAATCCTCTTAATTCTTTCACATTTTTGGGCTGTGGCCATTCCTCGACAGCTTTAATCTTTTGAGAATCAACGGTGATACCTTTAGCACTAATAATATGCCCCAAGTACCCAATCTCCTGTTGCCCAAAAACTGCACTTACTGGCCTTCGCGATGAACCAGGTGACTCTCCCACGAAGGACTATAGATTAGGATATCGTCGAAGAAAACAAGTACAAACTTCCGCAGATAATCCTTAAAGATATCGTTCATGAGGCTTTGAAAAGTAGCTGGCGCATTGGTTAGCCCGAAGGGCATAACAACAAGTACAAACTTCCGCAGATAATCCTTAAAGATATCGTTCATGAGGCTTTGAAAAGTAGCTGGCGCATTGGTTAGCCCGAAGGGCATAACAACAAATTCGAAGTGGCCGTGATGTGTTCTAAATGCCGTTTTTGGAATGTCTTCAGTATTGACTCTAATTTGGTGATATCCCGATCTCAGATTAAGCTTAGAGAAGTACTTCGCACCATTTAATTCATCTAGAAGTTCATCTACCAAGGGAATAGGGAACTTGGCCTTGATTGTCTGAGAGTTAAGAGCTCTATAATCTATACACAATCGCCAGCTTCCGTCAGCTTTCTTAACCAAGATTACGGTTGAAGCGAAGGGGCTGCAGCTTGGTCGGATGAATCCCGAAGCCAACATCTCCTTAATTTGCTTCTCGATTTCACTCTTATAGAAGTGTGGATGTCTATAAGGACGAATGCATACTGGTTTCTGGCCTTCAATTAAAGGAATCTTATGGTCTACTTCTCTTTGCGGCGGTAGTTTCATCTCTTCAGCGAAGACCTCTGGAAATGCCTGTGTAATATTTTTGATTTCCACAGCTGCTTGCTCACTAAGTGCGGTGCTGAGTTCTTCATTCACTTCTCTTGGCGCAGCTACCCCCTTCATTTGTATCATGAAAGCTTGGCACACATAGTTCCCCATCCTAGTAAGCTCCTCAGCTTCCATACATTGCAGTTGGGTGTGAACTATTCCTTGCAACCTCTTCCAAACTCCATCGATCTTAAAGGACATGGACATTTCATTGAAGTCCATCGTTACTAGGCCTAAAGATCTAAGCCAATGCGCGCCAAGAACCATTTGCGCAGGACCCAATGGAAGCATCAACAGCTCCGCTTGTAGACCAATTCCTTGCACAGAGAAATTGACATTTAATTCATCAAATTGTCAGAGTTGCCATTTCTGTTGGATCTGGACCTAGCCATTGATGGTGAGTTGAAGGATTTTAGGGAGGAAGAAGGAGAAGATTGTGGAGAGAAACTTTATATTCTTTATTGATTTTCTCAAAAGATCAGTACAAGATCCTATATAGGTCGATGGGGGGAGAGACGGTTACAGATATTTTACATTGTAAAGGAAATACGTGCATTTCGCACTCTCCCGCTCTCCCGCCCTCTTCCCGCCTAAAAACCATATGAAAAATATAAAGTGCGCACAGCGCATAAAAACTCTGATACATCAGATACACTCTTCTAACTCAATTATCCTACGACAGACTTGTTGCTACTTCTCCCTGACTTGCTGTGGAGCCTCCATTGTATCCGGCGATGCTCGGCGATGATCGTGAGTCCCTGACAATCCCCCATCACTGTCCCTCTCCCCCCTCCGTCGACCCTTCCCCCATCGCCGTCACCTGCCCCCTTCTCCCGCCCCCCGTCCCTCATCGCCGTCCCCCCGCCCTCCGTCCCTCATCGCCGTTCCCCCTCCCCCAATCTCTCTCTCCCTCTCACAAACCAGCGTCCCCCCACGGCCCCTCCCCCAATCAAATCAAGTAAGGAATTACAAACCCTAAAGTTTATTCTAGTATGAATTTGAGAAATGAGAAAAGGTTAATTTGTGAATAATTAGGCTCCCCTTCTTTAGATTAGGGTTAGGGTTTTGATCGGTTCTTGAGTGATAGTTGCTTAATCTTTTTTTTTTCCTTCATGCAGTTTGCTTAAATTTTGATTGATATTGATGCAAATTTGATTAGATATTCAAGAAATATAGAAATCTGAAGGATCTGTGCAGTCCGAATTATCCAGTAGTTGCACAATTTAAATGGTTTATAGTGTTTTACATGAAAGGGCACACAAGTTGCAAGGTAATATTCCTAGATCTATTTAGTAGGTTGGTAAGACTTGGAACAATAGTTTTATTGAAACACTAAATTATGCAACAGTTCTTGGATGAACTTGTTGCTTATGGATGTTATCTAGCAGTGTATAGATGTTGACAAAGTACATCCGGAACTATTTGGGCTTTCATATTATGAGACGGAACATACTTGACAAATGCAAATGATGCATATAGGCAAGAAGTCAAGTTTTTATGCACTCTCCATGGCATACTTATAGCATCCTTCAAGCTACTAAGACAATAATTTTTTCCCTTTGGAAAAGAGTGTATGGTGAGTAAGGCACAAAATTGATCTATGTTGTAAGTTGCAACCAAGTTTTGAACTTAGAAGTCTGTGGTCATTGGATCTGAGAGGAGTTTCCGTATGTGGTTCATTATGGTTTATTTGGATGGAAATTTAAGTCCATGCATTGTTTGCTTCCATGTGTGGATGCAGGAACCATTGAAGTAGCGTATTCAGTCCGCTTATCATTGTCAAAGTGAATGCAGGTATACGAGTCATGTAGCTCACCTCAACTAAATTTGTACTTTGCAATTGCCTTTTGCTCTGTTAAAATGTAAAAAAAGAACCCATGGTCAATTTGAAAAGGCAAGGGTTGTTGTGGTAAGTTCTATAATCATGTCTGTTTAAGTTGACAATAGTTGACCATAAATCTAACAAATGTTTATCCACGTATGACCTTAACATTGTTCCCTGTTGGTTCTTGAGATCTGACTTCCATTTTGTGGGCATACTTTATTTACCGTTCACATTCCAATTATCCATTACTGGATTCACCTTCAGGTGATTTATACGTAACTACTTATCAAGCGCTTTCAAAATTCAAATTGGATTGTCCAGAATCATATAAACCTGCCAAGTAAAATAATTAAATATGGTCATTTTTTGTTTTATTTGTGTGTTTTTTCTTTAACAAACTTGGTTGGACCCAGCACAATGAATCTGTTTAGTTAGTGGTTAACTGTTAGTCCATTGTTAAAACTATCTCATGAGTCATGATGAATGGGAATGTTTCACTTTAAAGAACATTTGAATTGACTCCATAAGATAAGCTCTATACATTTCTTGGATTCATATCTGATATACATGCATTGAATTCATATCTGATAGAAGTAGAACAATTTACATTTGTTTTTGATCGGCTTTGGATGCGAGTATCATCAAGGAATTTTATGGTTTACTTTCGAAAAAAATTACGTGACAAATACCCAGCTAATAGAACTATACGAAAGGATTAATCGTAAAGGGGGGATTATTTTTTTGGATTAGCAAAGGAAGAGCGTTCAATTTGTTGGTATAAATAAAGAGGAGCTATTTATTTTATTTTCGCTTGCTTTTCTTTGTACATGATGATGAGGAGAATCTTATGTAGTTTAGTAGGAGTGATTTCCTTGTTCATTGTGATATGCATTTTCGATAAGTTAGTGTTATGCGGATATATTTTTCAACTTACTTGAGAAACCTACTGATATTGTGGTTAGTACTTGTTAGAACCTGAATATAAAATGATACTAATTTCCAACAAAGTTGTGAAGACTTCAAATACAGAAAGGAAAACAGTAAGGAAATAAACTTGTACAGAGTCGAGATTTTTAAGAATCTCTGTCCTTAAAGCAGAATTTGCCCCGTAGTGCGACGGTTACCGGCAAATCGCTTCCCAGGATACAACTGTACCTTCTCTGAAGAATGCAGCACCCTTGCTTCAGAGACAACGAACTGCTGTCTGTGTGTACTCTCAGTTGATAGACACTGACTCAGAGCAGAGGAAGAAGAAGAGGAAGACTGAAGTGGAAAATTTTCTGTAACTATATGGGAGCTGATGTCTGGGTCTGGATATATAGATAAGAGTTGGACTGGAGACTGTTCAGCATCCATTACTCTGTAACAGCAGAGTAATGGGGACTCTTCAGTTTAGTAACTGGTGAGCCATTACTCTGCTGTTACAGAGTAATGGCCTCAGTTACTGAATCTGAAAAGTCTTTTCAGTTCAGTAGGGGAAGAGGCTGTCTGGGCAAAAAGTAAAATAAAAAATTTAAACCGAACCGAACCGAACCGAACCGAACCGAGGCCGGGCCGGGCCGGGCGCGCGCGCGCGTGCGCGCGTGTGTGTTTGTCATTTTGGCTAAGTCCTCTCTCCATTACACGTTAGTGGTAACCCCCGGGCCACGCCCTCTAATCCAGTTTTCTAGTATATATACTAGTAAAAATCTTTCCCAATTTCCGATATGGGACTATCCATTTGTTAAGTTGGTACCTTTCAAGTACCCAACTTTGGATCAACATTTCTCATTCATACGGAATTGGTTTTTGGTAAGTGAGTATACTACGGAATAGTACTCGACGAGAGGATCGCAATCCACTCATTTTCCGGCGCCGCCGGTGGCCGGAGCTCGCCGGAATCCGGCCCGGAAAACTGCAAAAACTAATTCCAACAATCCCCCACATGAATGGAAATTACCAGACCATGTAATCCAGACACGACAGAAAAACAAAAAACATGACAGAAAGACTCTGAGAGTACAATTGGAAAATCACTGCATCAGGAATGGTAGTAATTTTTCAACTTTGAACCACCCTTAGTAATTAGCTATCGGATTCACTTGACCAGGTAGTGATCATGATGTCTTGAACTACCCGGACGTTCATGTGAACCTAGACAATAACTATCACACAGTTTCATCTCCTCACAGAACCAAGTTCTCTTGTTGTGTTCATTTTGGCCTTGAACATCCCTGGTTAATCATGAGTGAACTTGGAGAATGTAGCCTCTCTTCATTCTCCTAGAAACGGCCCCATTTTACACTCACAAGGTGATTTTCCATAAAGAGTATCCTGCTATACCCCACTTTTATTTCAAAGCTATGGGAATCATTAAAAGCCAAGCTTATCCTAACTATTTGCAGGCAGCACTTGTTTTATCATCCTAAGAATGGGTATGAGATGTTAATCTCTAAGTGCTTTCGTTGATTCAACAAGATTTAGTTGTCCCTTTGAACCTAGATCTTGGGATCTCCAATTTCTAGGTAGGGTTTCCATCAAGTATCCTCTTTCGTCATAGGCTTTAAACCCATTCCTCTTGATGATCTCACAACCTGCTCTCGCGACAGACCTTTAGTAAATGGATCCGCTAGGTTGTCGGCCGATTTTATATATTCTATAGAGATTACTCCATTTGAGAGCAGTTGTCTAATGGTTTTGTGTCGCCTTCTGATATGACGAGACTTACCATTATACATGCAACTCAGTGCCCGTGCTATAGCCGATTGGCTGTCACAGTGTACACATAAGGCAGGCACTGGTTTTTCCCACATAGGGATATCCTCTAAAAAGTTGCGAAGCCATTCTGCTTCTTCTGCCGCTTTGTCTAAAGCAATGAATTCAGATTCTATGGTGGATCTGGCCAATAGCGTTTGTTTAGAGGATTTCCATGACACAGCTGCACCACCAAGTGTAAAGACATATCCACTTGTGGATTTTGAGTTTTTGGAGTCCGATATCCAGTTGGCATCACTGTAGCCTTCCAGTACTGCTGGATATCTGGTGTAATGCAGCGCATAACTATGAGTATGTCGCAAGTAGTTCAATACTCTAGTTATTCCTTTCCAGTGACTTCGTCCTGGATTACTCGTGTATCGGCTCAGTACGTTTACCGAATGTGCTATGTCCGGTCTTGTACAATTTGTTAGGTACATCAGACTACCAATTACACGTGCATATTCCAGTTGTGATATGCTTTCGCCTGTATTTTTGAACAGGTGAAGACTTGGATCGACGGGACTTTTTGCTGTCCCATTGGAATAATTCTTGAATCTTTCAAGTACTTTCTCAGCATAATGAGCTTGAGACAAAGTAATTCCCTCAGATGTCCTGGAGACTTTGATTCCTAGTATGACATCTGCAACTCCCAAGTCTTTCATGTCAAACTTGCCACTAAGCATGCTCTTAGTTTGTTTGATAATGTCGTTATTGCTTCCAATAATGAGCATGTCGTCTACGTATAGACAGACCAAAATGTATCCGTTTGGAGTATCTTTGATGTAGATACATTTATCACATTCATTTATTTTGAAATCATTTGACATCATAACATTGTCAAATTTTGTATGCCATTGCTTTGGAGCTTGTTTCAGGCCGTACAGTGATTTTACAAGCCTGCACACTTTATTTTCCTGTCCAGGAACTACGTAACCCTCAGGTTGTTTCATGTATATTTCTTCTTCTAAGTCCCCATTTAGAAATGCAGTTTTAACATCCATTTGATGTATTTCCAGGTTACGTAGAGCTGCAATAACTATCAACATTCTTATGGATGTTATTCTTGTAACTGGGGAATATGTATCGAAGAAATCTAGGCCCTCTTTTTGCCTAAATCCTTGTACCACAAGTCTAGCCTTATGCTTCTCTATTGAACCATCTGGTTTCAATTTTTGTTTGAAAATCCATTTGCATCCTAGAGCTTTACATCCAGAAGGCAAATCGACTAACTCCCATGTATGATTTTGCATAATGGAGTCTATTTCACTTTTGATTGCTTCCTTCCACATAGGAGCATCAGGCATAGACATGGCTTCCTTGAACGTTCTGGGCTCATTTTCTAACAGAAATGCCGTCACAAAGTCAGGACCAAATGATTTTGATGTTCTAGCCCGTTTACTTCGCCTAGGCTCATCGGTATCCTGTTCTGGTTCGTCAACTGAAGTGCTTGTATTCCCTTGTTCACGTGTACGTTTAGGGTACGTAGTATCCTTGCACGGAAACACGTGTTCAAAGAATGAAGCATTTCTTGATTCCATTATTGTATTTACATGGATATCCGGTATATCCGATTTGTATACCAAGAACCGATATGCACTACTGTTGTGTGCATAGCCTATAAATATGCAATCAATCGTCTTAGGTCCGATGGTGACCTGTTTCGGGTTAGGTACTGCCACTTTTGCTAGACACCCCCACACTTTGAGGTATTTATACGAAGGTAAGTTACCTTTCCATAATTCATATGGTGTCTTGCCGGTTTTCTTGTGATGTATTTTGTTGAGAATGTAGGCAGTCAGCAACGCTTCCCCCCACATGTTTTGGGGTAAGCCAGAATTCAACAACAAGGCATTCATCATCTCCTTTAGAGTTCGGTTTTTGCGCTCGGCAGTACCGTTTGATTCGGGTGAGTAGGGAGCAGTTGTCTGATGAACTATTCCATGTTCCGAGCAGAACATGTTAAATGGTGCATCATATTCTCCTCCTCTATCACTTCTAACGATTTTAATCGTTTTGCCAAGTTGATTCTCAACCTCAAGTTTATATTCTTTGAATTTATCCAAAGCCTCATTTTTGCTATGTAACAAATATACATAACAGAATTTTGTGCAATCGTCTATGAAAGTCACAAAGTACTTTTTGCCACCTCTGGTCTGCACGTATTTTAAGTCACACAGATCTGTGTGAATAAGACCTAGAGTTTCTGTATTTCTTTCTACAGAACGTGATGGAGTTTTAGTGAGTTTGGCCTCCATGCAAACTTCACATTTTTCTGAGTTATCTACCTTAAACTTTGGTAGCAAATTCATGTTAACTAATCTACGCATAGAATTTACATTAACATGGCCTAGTCTTTCATGCCAAACAGAAGAAGACTCAACAACATAGGCAATAGGAGTTATTTCATTAACTTTGGGAACAGCAGGAACAATAGTTTTTGGGATGACTGTCATTACATTAAACTTGAACAGTCCATCCTTTACATATCCTTTCCCCAAGTACACCCCATTCTTGGACAGTACAAAATTATCAGAAACAAGTACAACTTTGAACCCATTCTTACTTAGCAAAGAACCTGATATCAAGTTCTTTCTAATGTCTGGGACATGCAGTACATTTGTGAGTGTTAGCTCTTTGCCTGAAGTCATCTTTAGCACTATCTTCCCTGTTCCTTCAATCTTGGAGGTGGAAGAGTTTCCCATGAACAGATGTTCATCTTTGTTGCACTTCTGATAGGAAGTGAACATTTCCTTGTCCGAGCAGATATGCTTGGTGGCCCCAGTATCGTACCACCATTCGCGAGGATTGCTCCCCACAAGATTTACCTCTGAAACAACAGCACAGAGGTCCAGGTCAGAGAGACCAGTGGACAAGTTCTCAGCTATGTGTACATGGGATTTTTCATTTCCTTTTACATGTCCTGTTTTTGAATAATTACTGTCCTTACTGCGGCACTCTGAAATTTTGTGCCCCAGTTTACCACACTTGTGGCATTTCCCTGCAAACCTCTTTGCAAGTGGCTTTTTGCTTGAGGTCTGTGGCTGAAACTTCCTCTTCTTGCCCTTCTGTTCATGCTCCACCACATTGGCCTTTTCTATGGACTGATTTCCATAGGACCTCTCAGCCTTGCGATTCTCTTCTTCGATTCGCAACCTGATAATTAGGTCTTCAAGAGACATCTCCTTTCGTTTGTGTTTGAGATAGTTCTTGAAATCTTTCCACCCAGGTGGAAGTTTTTCAATGAACGCTGCAACCTGGAATGGTTCGCACAGCGTCATGTTTTCTGCAGCAATGTCGTGCATTATAACCTGCAGTTCTTGGACCTGACTCACCACAGTTTTGGAGTCAATCATCTTATAGTCCAGAAATTTGCCGACAACAAATTTCTTGGACCCGGCGTCTTCTGTTTTGTACTTCTTTTCCAGGGACCCCCACAGGAGTTTGGATGTCTTGAAGACGCAGTAGACGTTGTACAGAGAGTCTACCAGGCCATTCAGGATGTAGTTCCTGCACAGGTAGTCGCCTTGTGTCCACGCGTCAACTGCTGCAACAGAGTGTGCTTCCATTGGCGCCAGCATCGGGGCAGATTCATTGAGGAATCTGTCCAGCTTCAATGTGGTCAGGTAGAACTGCATCTTCCCCTGCCACTTTTTGAACCCAGTTCCATTGAACTTCTCCGGTTTTTCTCCCACGCTTATGTGCGTGGGCAGAACGACCGAATGTGCCGCAACCGATTGTGCAGTCACATTCTGGGTCACCGGAGTTTGGGTACTGATAAGCCCAGCAGCAACTTCAGTTTGTGTGTTTTCCATGTTTTGATTTTGTTCTCTTCTCTGAAATTGGTTGAAACAGAAACTATTAGTTATTTTTCCGAACAGAACCTGTAAACAAACTTCACAAAAATTGTTAGAATCTGTGAGGAAAAATTCTGCTTTAAGATTGTTAGAACCTGAATATAAAATGATACTAATTTCCAACAAAGTTGTGAAGACTTCAAATACAGAAAGGAAAACAGTAAGGAAATAAACTTGTACAGAGTCGAGATTTTTAAGAATCTCTGTCCTTAAAGCAGAATTTGCCCCGTAGTGCGACGGTTACCGGCAAATCGCTTCCCAGGATACAACTGTACCTTCTCTAAAGAATGCAGCACCCTTGCTTCAGAGACAACGAACTGCTGTCTGTGTGTACTCTCAGTTGACAGACACTGACTCAGAGCAGAGGAAGAAGAAGAGGAAGACTGAAGTGGAAAATTTTCTGTAACTATATGGGAGCTGATGTCTGGGTCTGGATATATAGATAAGAGTTGGACTGGAGACTGTTCAGCATCCATTACTCTGTAACAGCAGAGTAATGGGGACTCTTCAGTTTAGTAACTGGTGAGCCATTACTCTGCTGTTACAGAGTAATGGCCTCAGTTACTGAATCTGAAAAGTCTTTTCAGTTCAGTAGGGGAAGAGGCTGTCTGGGCAAAAAGTAAAATAAAAAATTTAAACCGAACCGGGGCTGGGGCCGGGCGCGCGCGCACGCGCGCGCGTGTGTTTGTCATTTTGGCTAAGTCCTCTCTCCACTACACGTTAGTGGTAACCCCCGGGCCACGCCCTCTAGTCCAGCTTTCTAGTATATATACTAGTAAAAATCTTTCCCAATTTCCGATATGGGACTATCCATTTGTTAAGTTGGTACCTTTCAAGTACCCAACTTTGGATCAACATTTCTCATTCATACGGAATTGGTTTTTGGTAAGTGAGTATACTACGGAATAGTACTCGACGAGAGGATCGCAATCCACTCATTTTCCGGCGCCACCGGTGGCCGGAGCTCGCCGGAATCCGGCCCGGAAAACCGCAAAAACTAATTCCAACAGTACTAACTACGTTATGAACTAATGAACTCTCCGTAGTAAGTTTCATGCATTAACAACTTTTCTCTAGTTCCTCTTTTAAACTAATCCTAATGTTAACCACATTGTTTGTCTAGATGGAGAGGTGATTACAAATTTATTGCATATGACCTTGACTGTAGCCAGTATCTGTTTCCGATGTCATTGCCAAAGTCTTTTTCTCTAGCAGCATATTAGAAATTCTTATTGCATGTGCACGATCTAATATGGAAGTCTAAGTTTGTCTCTATTGATTTTATTCGCCAGGTTGGTGTGGGGAGATACGGGATGTTATATACACTGGCAATGGAAGTGTGACAGTGCTGTATCGTGTTACAATACGAGGATCTGATGGAGAGGTACCTTTTGCAATGTTATTTCATTCTCTGTCTTTATGCTAAACTTATATCAGCATTTCTAGGGTAGGTAGTAGGTATTCATATACCAACACTGGTTATATAGGAGATAATAGTTATACATTTTGGCATTGAGAAGATCAATTCTCTGTTAAAATGTATTGAGTGATGCATTTCAAATAGCTCAAGCTTTCTGAAGCCTTTTGTATTGAGCGTCAGAGTGACATGTTTTAAGACTTGTTTCGTGATGTTTGTATATGTTTTAAGCTGACTGGCATCAATTTTTTTTTTTTTTTATATACCTACCCCGGCGTTTGTAAAGCGCCGAGGTAGAAGTAGCATACTTTCAGTTGAAGTAGCCCCGACGCCGGCGTTTTAAAAATGCCGCGGTAGGTGTTGTAAGGAAACGAAACCAAATGAATATACCCCTATGGCGGTGTTTTTAAAACGCCGGGGAAGGTTTTGACCTCTACCGGCGTTTCCTATAAACGCCGGTATAGACCCCAAATCTACTGCGACGCCCGCTTCCCCGGCATTTATACCGGCATTTTCAAAAACGACGGTAGGGGCTACACCGACGTTTATAATCGCCGGGGAATCGAAAAAAACCCGCCGGGAAAGACATTTAGTGTTGTAGTGACAACGCATCAAACTGGTATAGTAACTCATTCTTCTAGTTGTAAGGGTAAGAGTAAATTAGAAATTTATTTGCTCAAATTCAATCTAAAAAATCTAGGACTAATGCACCTAATGAATTAAACTGGTATAATCAATAAAATAATGAGAGTTCTAGTTCTAAAATCGAAATGTTACAATGGTGAAAAGAACATTAAAATCTTTTTCCAATTCTTTCACATATGGCTAGAGATCTACTAACGCCTCGTGTGTCTAAGGTTGCTTCAGAAAGTGCTTTTTCTACAAGTGACAACTGATTTTAACAGATTACAGGAATCGCTTGAAGCCGAATTCGTTGTAGATACTCGTGTACACCGAAAATTGGATGAAAACTGCAGACATGGCTTAAGGAAAAGCAGTAGAAGATTCAACAAGGTGGAAGATCAACAATCTTAGACTCTCTAAATACTACACTATCTCTCTCACCATCTGACTCTTGTAGACTTTTGAGAACAAAAAATGTCATTAAAATGTTGAAATGGATAATATATATAATTTTGTTTTACTCTTATACACGTTGAAATGACTCTTGTTTTAGTTTTTATTACATGTATTTGTATGTAAAAAAGTTGTAAAACTTATTAGAAGTTGAAAGTAATATATACAATTTTGTTTTACTCTTATATTTGTTGTATATTTCTTTTTAAACTTTTTTGGAGTAAAAAAATCCCAAAACTCGGAACAATTCGTGACCCGACCCGAAATAGGTTCAACACGAAGGGGTTGGCGGATCGACCAGGTCGACTTCTTGATTCCTCAAACTGGCCCGGCCCGGACCAGGTCTTGACCCAACCCGACTCGAGCCCGCCCCTCCACGGGCAAACCTGGTGAGTTTGGGCCTGGCCCGGCCCGCACAGCCCGAATGCCAACCCACTGGTATTGCTGGAAATGTTGCAGCAAACTTTATATGCTATGATTAATTACAAAAAACAATTGAAACAATTATACACTTTTGATTCTACAGTATATTTTTTCTCTCGAAATAATTGGACAGGGGTATACTTAATTCCTAGTCTTTTCCAGTGGTGATATTTTTTGCAAAGATCGACTTACTTTTACATCAACAAATTTCTCCTACATGTCAACCTCGACGTCAATTAAGGTAGAACCTTAAACTTGTGTATTATGTAGTAATTGGACTAAGACCAACTAGTGTGTTCACTTAAATATTCACTTAAGGGTGAAATATTGAACCCAAACATAAGGGGAAGTGATGGCCTTTTATACAATAACAACAACAATAAAGTCTGTTTCCCACTATATGAATTCTGGTTTTCTATTTTGCTCGGTTTAGCACAGCACAAGCTATCATATATTTTCTGTAAGATCACAAGCTATCATATATTTTCTCACAGTTTCCACCCAACTAAATTTAGGTCTTCCCATACCCCTAACTCTACCCTCAATACTTATCAAATCACATTTTCTAACGGGGGCACTACTAGGTCTACGTGTGATATGTCAAAGCCACCTGAGGTAATTCTCTCTTAACTTATCTTGAATAGGAGCTACCTTGAGCATGTCTCGTATATGCTCGTTTCTAATTCTATCATTCTTGGTTTTACCATACATCCATCTTAACATCCTCATCTCCGCTATACTCATTTTTTGGATATGTTGTTTCTTTGTTGCCAACACGCTGCGATCCATACATTATTGATGGTCTGACAACCGTCCTATAAAATTTTTCCTTCAACTTCAAAAGTATATGTTTGTCATACAAAACACCACTGACACTTTTTTTACTTAAGCCAACCTTCTTGGATCCTATATATAACATCTTCACAAATCTCCCAATTTCTTCGTACAATTGAGCCTAAATATTGGAAACGGTCTCTCTTAGGTTTCTCTTGACCATCAAGCTTCACTCCTTCCTCAGTTGTATTCTGAATATCACTAAACTTACACTCCATATACTCTGTTTTAGTTTTGCTTATTTTAAAACTTTTAACTTCCAAAGTTTCTCTCCACAATTCTAATTTAGCATTGACTCCTGTTATAGTCTTGTTCACTAAAACGACGTCATTGGCCAAAACATACACCAAGGCACCTCATCTTATATTCCCCATGTCAATTCATCCATAACCAAAACAAAGAGGTAGGGACTTAAAGCTGAACCTTAGTGTAAACCTACTGTAATAGGAAAATCACTGGTCTCTCCTGTGGTCGTTCTAATTGTAGTCATTGTCCCTTCATACATATCCTTAATTACCTCAATATACCGAATAGTTACTCTTTTATTATTTAACACCCACCCTACTATGTCTTTAGGAACTTTATCATATGCTTTTTCTAGATCTATAAACATCATATGTAGATCTTTCTTATTCTCCCTATATTTTTTCATAAGTCTTCTCAGTACATAAATTGTTAAATCTGATTTGGGGAAATTAGGGTTAGGGTTTATATCTCATAGCCGCTTAAGATATTATACTCTGCTTATCAGTATTGGAATATCACAGAGCACTACCTCTAGACCAGCTTTTATATGAGATGAACTGGGTTTAGGGTATTGGGCTTTATGTCCACTCAACTCGGTCCAACAATTAAACAGATAATACGTGCAAAGCACGTGTTGCCCCATAGAACATTATACACAATAATATTCTATTATATTGAGAATATACCTATATATCCAATATAAATTACTTCCACTGTTGACCTTCCAGACATAATGTCACGCCCCGCTTTCCAAAAACATGGAATACGAGCGCGTAACGAAGCCCAGCGAATGATTTTAACATCATCCATAAGCTGTAGGATCGACTCAGCATCACAACAAGGATATAACAAGATATATACACAACCAAGCATGCATGAATAATTTATAAAGTAACAGAAAACAATTTGAAATAAAAATAATGATATCTCAAATAGTTCTCAATCTGATTCAAAAGAATAAAACTCGGGAACATAAGCCCGTTACAAGTCTTAAGCAACAACAAATGAAATAACTCAATTACAAAACGAAATGATTAAAGAAAGATTTTCCGAAGCAAGGCCTAGAACGTCTGCTCACCAATTCCGTCAGGTTGATCTCCTTGGATACCTGTAAGTTGCTCATCTAAAAAGAGGAAAAAGAAGGTCCTTAGAGTAAGTCGTGGACATGCAAGTGGAGAAACAGAGAAACAATGATAATAGTGGTATAGCAATGAATTCAATAAACGATGAAATCAATAGTGTTGAACAGTGATAAACCGATAAATACAATAACTTTGATTTATCGCAATAACAATAAACAATATCAATAATGGCAATAATAGAGGTAACACTGTTCAATGAGATAACAATATGCAATGATAATGTGATGAGAGCCTAAGGTCTATTATTCATTTTTAATTCTAGCTAATGCACGTACTACTGTGTCTCATGTGTGTCGTAGCACAGGTTCGATGCATACAATCAATTTTGTTTAGACTAAGGTGGTAGATTCTATAGTTCATGTACTCGGGTTCAATATTCAATAATGTCCGATAACCGAATCAATCGAGATACTGAAGTCAGTAATCTGCAATTAACCGATGATCGAGATAACCAATAACCAATAACCGATATACCGATAATTAGGGAAACACGGGCTCCTCTTTCGAGTACAGTCACTATGTCATTAACTACCCTAATCAACCCTTAATCCCGGCTTGCTTTACTTTCTTTATTCAATTATCATACAATTAATGCGATTAATAAGGGATGCTAGTAAAGGTGACAAAACAACCCAAAGATCATGCAATATACTCTATATAATTAAATACACTAAAAATAACATTATAGGTATAATTATATATTATTAAACATAGGAACCCAATTCTGAACAGTAGTAGGTTACTGTACCAAAATTAGAATTCCTGTTGCTACAGGACAGAAAATGTGGATCCGTCAGGTGGTCTAAAAACTAGACTTCTGCCCGGTTCCAATGCATACTTAAAAGCTACATTCCGACAACGATAGCTAGGCAAAATTCAATAATCTTTATAGATTTTAGTTTCTGGCTGGGTGTAGATGTTGACTAATTTTAATTATACACGCAGTAAATAATCATTACAAAAATTAGTAAAAATAATTTTTAACACCCTAAGCATGTTATCTAAAAATCTGGAATTTATATTGGCCATATCTGATCATTAACTCACTTAATTTATCAGCCTAACATGTTATATACATGAATCTGAATTTACAGCGCAGTTGTAGCAAAAGGGTCATAACTCGGGCGATATAAATCGGAATTCAAAAATTCTGGAGGCTAAGGACATCTAGACACTTAGGGCTACGTTTCATCTTCAGTGAGTTTCTGATTTTAATGAAGTTATCTAGGTCGAAACAGCACATTAAGATTCAGGTTGGCGTAAATTCCAGAATAGTCAACATGTCCATTTTGAATAAAACGATTCAAACTTAAGAATGATAAAATGAAATTTAATAATCATAATCACAGCGAACCAATCTTGAGTGAACATGGTATTAAGGTCGATGATGTCCATAATTCTAACAATTACAATTCAACTAATTTATCAATAGCAATCACATGAACAATCAACTAATTTATACAATCTACTATAGCTAGTTGTCATTAATGTCATGATATGAAATGTGTCAATAATTCCCTATTTTTATATTCAATAACTATAACTACATGGGTGTATGTAAGATCCCTATACATTAGAGGCAAAAAGATGGCACGAAGTCGAGATTACCACTTGGATTTGCTCGTGTAAATCTGTGGTATCCCAACGGTAGATACAATAATATTTTACGATATTCAATACGGATCCACTTGCGGAATTCAATAAAAATATCGAATATGATACAATAAATATTCGATAAGAATGACTTGCCTTTTTGACGACGATTAGATCCGATTGTTGAAGAAAATTGGATCGAAAAATCCCGGACGAAGTCTCCCAAAAGCATGTGTGAAGCACGTGCAAAAATCCAATAGAAGAGCGAAATTCCCACACCAGATCGCCCAGATCAGCAAACAGCAAGGCGGGATTTGACGCGGCAAAACACGGAATACCAGATCCAGCGAATCAGAATCCTCATATGCAGCGGATCGCGCCAGAACAGGAAACAGCAGATTTGGGATTCGATGTGGGTGAACACGGGACGACGTTCAGATCTGGCTCAGTCGCACGAATCTTGATGCGATCCGATGGTCGAGATCGAATCCCGCCCAAAACGCTGCCTTCTTCTTCTTCGTTCTCTTCTACGACGAAACAACGAGTGAGAGAGAGAGAGAGAGAGAGAGCGGCAGCGTGTCTACGACGGCGGTGACTGTGGTGCGACGATCGGCACGCGACGGCAAGGGCGTCGGGAGGCGACGTAGTGGTGAGAATTCCGACGAAGGCGAAGCTCTGTTTCGAGATCGAAAACAGAGGAAGACGAAATCGACGTCTTCGGGCTTGGATGTCGACGGCGAGGCAGTGGGGAGTCTCGGCGAGGGATGGCAGTGACGATGGCTAAGGTGTATACGATGGGTTCGGTTGGCAAAGTTGAGTTTTGGCGGAGCTTCGATGGGTTCAAGCGAGGCTTCAGTGAGGGAATAGGGGATGAGGTTACGAGGTGATGGTGAGATGGAGGTGGTGGCGACGGCAATGATAGGCGATCGGAGTTGGCGACGGTGGAGGCGAAGGTGACGGGGTTGCGGTGGATGGGAACAGGGAAGGGGGAGAGAAAAGTGAGCGGAAGAGATGGAGAGGGAGAGAATGCACAGTATGGGTTCTTTTGGGTTTTGTTTTGTTTTGGTTGGTTTTGTTCTGTTTGTTTGGGTTTTAATCAGAGAAGGGGAGAGAGAGATATTAAAGGTATAAAATAATATAATAGTAAAGAGTATAGAGATAGTAGGGGGAGGGAGTTACGAATTGTGGAGATAGTGGGGATTGTGGGGAGTGATTAGGAGAAATCATAGGGATTAGTCCGTTAGGGAGAGATTGGGGGCAGTTTGGGTTATTCGGTTTGGGTTTATATGGATTTGGATCTAATAGGAGATGGGTTTTGGTTTTGGGTTCAAAAATCCAATAGGAGATAATTAAATAGAATAGGCTTATAAAACATACATATATATGTACATATACATTAAATCATGAACAATTAAAACTAATAGAAACAAAATAATAATAATAATAGAAATGAAAATAATAATAATAGCAACGATAACAATAATATGAATACAATAATAAGATTCGAGTTTAATTGATTCATAAAAATCAAAATCAAAATAATAGATTTGGACTAAATTATAAATAGTCGATCATTTGAAAACGGCCAATAAGATTGAAATATCCCACCATTCGAAAATAAATATAATTGTTCAAGAAAATATTCTAATGTAAAGTTCAAGCCGAATTTAACAAATACTGAATTTATATAATAATAAAAAATTAAATACACAAAAATACATAGAAAATACGTATTTACGAAAACAGGGTTACACATAAATCGAAACTAATTCTCAGACATTGTAATATTTACTCTCAGTCTATGTTCGATCACTCTCTCCCAAATTTTCATCGTATGACCCATTAATTTAATCCCTCGGTAGTTGGAGTAACTTTGTATATCTCCTTTATTTTTATATATAGGCACTAAAATACTTTCTTCATTCATCAAGCATCTTCTTAGTTCTCAAAATCTCATTAAATAATCTTGTTAGCCAACCCACTCCTACATCCCCAAGACACTTCCAAACTTCAATGGGTATACCATCCGGTCCTAAAGCTTTTCATATTTTCATCATTCCTAGAGTATTTCGAACATCCGATGTCCTAATTCTATGAAAGAATATATGTTCTCGACTCTCCATCGAGTGCTCTATATTTAAGTTGTTCGCAACCTTTTGATTTAATAGTTTCTCAAAGTAATTTCGCCATCTTTTGCTTAATTTCCTCATCTTTTACTAAGTCTCTTGAATTCTCGCTCTTAATACACCTAATTGTATCCAGATCTTTTGTTTTTCTATTCTTTTGTTTAGCAAGCTTATAAATATTATTTTCTCCTTCTTTTGTTCCTAATTTTGTGTATAAATCATCATAATTTTTTTCTTTTACATCTCTTACTGCTTTCTTAACTTTTTTTTAAGGTCTTATATCTCTCCAAATTCTCTTTATTTCTACTCTTTTGCCATATTTTGAAAGTTAATCTTTTTTTCTCTCACAATATGTTGAATTTTTTCTTGACACCACCATGCTTCTTTAGTTAGCAACCATCTAGTTTAGATTCTCCAAGTACATCTTTTGAAATTTCTCTTATGTAGGTAGTCATTTTAGTCCACACAATATTTGCCTCCCCTTCCCAACACTACAAGTCACAAGGTCTATCCCGGCGTTTCTATCCCGACGGATGGGGATAAACGCCGGGACAGATGACATTTTTTATTTAAAAAAAATTGTGTCTATATATCCCGGCGTTTGGGAGAAACGCCGGGCCAAATGCCGGGATAGATAGGATCTATGGCGGCGTTTTCAGCATAAACGCCAGGAAATGTCCTATATATCCCGATGTTTATAGAGGAAACGTCGGTATATACCATGTTTTATTTTCCCCCCGAACTTTTTTATTTCCCCCCCAAATTCCCCAATTTTTGCACACACACACACACACTCTCTCTCTCTCTCTCTCACCTGAATCCCCGATTCGACCTCCCGCCGTCGTCATGCAGCCACGTCGCCGTCGGCATCCCTCTCCTGCCATCGTCGTCCCTTTCCCACCGTCGCCGTCGTCGTCCCTCTCCTGCCATCGTCGTCCCTCTCCCACCGTCGCCGTTGCTCCTCCATCACCGTACCTCTCTCTCATTTCAACACCTAAACCCTAATTTTGCTTTTCAAAATTTTTAACAAACCCTAGTTTTATGTTGTCGAAGGTGCACATGGAAGCAAGCGGTTCACAAGTAGGGTTTTGGTAAATTCCCCTTTTCTCGAAACCCTAGTTTTCGTTTTTGGATTAGATACTTGAAATCCTAGTTTTTGTTCTCTTCAGATTATGTGAGACTAATCCCATCCCGTAATTCCCATGGAAAATATCTTCCACTTCTGTTCAGGTGATTTATGTATATCATAACTTGTAATTGATTTAATGGATGTGCAATTTGAGGGTAATTCGAATTATGAATTTGAAGTGTGGTGTGTGATTTTTGTAGTGTGGCTCCGATGATGGACTGGACAGATAATCATTATAGGACTCTTGCTCGACTCATATCCAAGAGGTGGAGTGATTCGGATGAAGACGAGAACCACACCACCTCGACGATGAGGATAAAATTAGTATAAGCCTTATAGAACGATAGACTCTCATACCATATTGGAATTAGGCATAGGTAAATATTCTTTTATTGATTGAATAAACTGAGTACAATGACTCATACATATAGGAGAATAGAATTGTAGCGCCCCGAATTTCTAGATGAATAGCATAGAAAATACGTGGCACATACCCAGTGATCCACTTCAATATAACAATAAACACAACTAAACACCACTAGAATTTTCAATATTTATTACAACAAATCTTTACATATCACGGCGGAAGACTAAACAACTCAAAATTAACTCAACAGGTCTTTACAAATTAACACTGAACACTTAATAGTCCATTAATCCCAAAAGCTAACTCAAGCATCCATTCTCCAACTCTAAGCAATAACCTGCAACAAGTGAGGCTAGAGTTGAACCCTAACCCCCAAACTAAAGGGGTCAGCCATAAATGGTGTGAGTGGCATAAAAATCAAATAGCAAATATAAATGAACTTATAACATAGTATCCAACCAAAGGTAACCAAAGATGTAAAGTGTGAAATAGCATGAAATGTAACAACAAGTGATATCCAAAACCAAAAGTCAAATGTGAAAGCAGGAAATCCGAATGCATAAAGATGAGTCAATAAAACACAAATTCTATATGCTGACAACGATGACTACTAAGAGATGAAGATAAACTATGATAGTTTGCCCATGCTTGATCATTCAGGAGATAGATCCCACATCTCAGGTATTTCCCTGGATAATTCAGGAGATCTTCCCACATCTAAACACAGTCTCATCATCACAAGAATACCACAAAAGCGTCGCCTCGACCTTGATAATTCAGGAGTTTAATCCCACATCTCAAGATAATTACTTGGATAATTCAGGAGATATACCTCACATCTCAGGTTAACTACCTGGATAATTCAGGAGATAAATCCCACATCTCAAGTTAACTACTTGGATAATTCAGGAGATTAAGTCTCACATCTAAAGTCTTACTGAGGTGCATAACTCATGTTCCCCTTCGTCATGACACTACTAATGCCTGTCCTTATAAATTTGGGTTACTGAACAAAATCTCCTAGAGTAGTGTACCCTACCGGACTAAAAATATGATTAACCGAAAATTTGCCTCAATGGGCCTCAACAAATAACTCAACAAATATCTCAACACCGGTATACTAGGGTCACGTACCTCTAGAGACTCAAAAACAAATATCTGAACAAAATCCCACTAACCGAGTGGCTCAACTGAATATCTCAAAATCATATTCTTAAAGAATATCTCACAATCAAATACTGAACAAATATCTCAAAATCAAATACTGAACAAATATCAAAAACTGAACAAAGATCTCAAATCAAACGTACAGATTCCTCAGTGCCAGTCAACTTATGCTGAGGTAAGTCGACTGTCCAGAGGACGGTTCTCCAGAATTTCACAAAAATAATCTAAGGCAATATCAGTCGACTAGGGAAAGTCATCAGTCGACTGCCCCGAGACAAATCACAATAATTCTCAAAAATATAGTCTAAGTATTTAAGTCGACTGAAAGGTTCATAGGTCGACTGTCCAGAAAGGACTAAACAAATATACAATCAGCATACCAGTCGACTGACACAGTCTAAGTCGACTGTCCCGAACAATTCTCAAGAGACTGAAAATAATCCGTAGCGTCGTACCAGTCGACTGTACGGTAGGCCAGTCGACTGTCGGCCTACAGTTATCAAAACTAGGTCTGAATACAAAAATCAATCAGAAGATTTCTAAAGAATCATGGTTCATTATTTTTCAATCAATAGTTCGTCCACAAGCCAATGATAACTCTCAAATAATCACCAATACGAATACATTACTCATCAATCAATTCCTCAAATCTCAACTTCTCAAGATCTAACCCACAAATCTTCCATTAGGGTTTCTCAACAAGATTTCTTCCTCAACTCATAATCAAATTCTGAATTAAAAATCATAAGATCTAGATGTCTATCACCTGATCACAAACTATTCAATTCTCAATCATGCTTTCCAACAATACGATTCCATAGATCAATATTTCCTCAATAAATCTTGATAATTTCTCATACATGGTCCAATATCAATAAGAGTTCTCATAATCCATATTAAAATAAAAGATCTACATCATGCATACAATGAGACAAACAAACAATGTCATACCGATCTCAAACCAAGGGTAACAAGAGTCTCACGTCATCCATCAACCAAACAAACAAACAAAACAAGCAAAACAAAAACAAACCACTCACATTGATTTGAAGAAAATCCACAAAAAGCTCTTCTCCTTGCTAGATCCAAAAGTCTCTTCTTGCTCCTCAAACAAAATCTCAAAAATCTGAATATTCTCCCAATGACGGCTGGGAATAAAAATCCCTTATATATGCCGGATAATTATTAGGGTTTTACCACACTTTGCAAAACAATCCTTTCAAGAACACAACTTTCATATATATCCATTATTCTTGTAAATTCAATAAAACTCCTTTAAATTAGGATCTAATAGAAAATATACTTTTAAACTTCAGCCAATACTACTCAAAACGTTCAGAATACCGATTTTGCATTTCAACCCTTGAAAATGTCAATTTTGCAAATAAGTCCTTCTTTTCTCAAAAATTGCAAATAGTATCAATTAATTTCAGAAAAATCTGGAAAAATACTACATAAATCCTAAATAATAAATAATGATTTTTCATAAAGAAATCTTAATTTTCAAACTTCTAAAAAGTCATTTGCACGTGTTTTGCACGTGTACAAAAGATAAATTTCTTAGAAAATATTAATTAAATCTCCAAAAATCATTTAAATTCATTTTCAAATAATTAAAGTAATATTTGAAAATATGGGGTTCTACATCACTCCCTCCTTAGAAGAGTTCTGTCCTCAGAACTACGACTAATGAGTTCAAACACATACCAAGCAAAAGAGAATAGTGTTTCACATATATATAGAACATAATCCAAACAATTTCTTATAACATCACAATCAAAACAGAGGAATACATTATATACCAGTCAATAGTACAATCATCCAAAGAATTCCAATCACATACAAGAAATACACTCATACAAACAATTCAGGAAATTCCTTCAGCATGTGATCCTCGGGCTCCCAAGTAGCCTCCTCGAACTGTTGATTCCTCCACAATACCTTGACCATAGGTATCACCTTGCTCCTAAGGACTTTCTCCCTACGATCAACGATCTCAACAGGCTGTTCTTTGTAGCTCAAGTTCACCTGTAGATCTTCAGGAACTTCTACCAACTGATGATTCTGATCGGCCACATACTTCCTTAATAGCGACACATGAAACACATCATGTACTTGCGCTAACTCCTCAGGAAGTTTCAATCTGTATGCTGTCTTGCCAATCCTCTCCACGATCTTGTACGGCCCAATATACCTCGGCGCCAACTTGCCTCCCTTACCAAATCTGATTACTCCTTTGGTCGGAGAAACCTTAAGAAAAACTGCATCCCCAACCTCAAACTCCAAATCTCTTCGTCGAGTGTCAGCATAACTCTTCTGCCGACTCTAAGCTTCAACTAACCTCTTGCGAATCATCTCAATCTGCTCTGACGTCTGCTGCACGATCTCAGGACCATACATCTGCCTCTCGCCAACCTCATACCAACATACAGGTGTCCTGCACCTCCGCCCGTACAAAGCCTCATACGGTGCCATCCCTATACTTGCATGGTAACTGTTGTTATAAGCAAACTCAACCAATGCCAAGTATCTCTCCCAACTACCACCGAAGTCCATAACACAAGCTCTCAACATATCTTCCAGCACTCGATTCACCCTCTCCGTCTGACCATCTGTCTGTGGATGAAATGTTGTACTGAAATCAGTTCTGGTGCCCAAAGCTGCTTGTAGGCTCCTCCAAAATCTCGAAGTAAACCTTGGATCTCTGTCAGAAACAATTGACACAGGAATTCCATGAAGTCTCACAATCTCCCCAATGTACAACTCAGCCAATTTCTCCATTGACCAAGTAATCTTCATGGCTAGAAAATGTGCCGACTTAGTCAATCGGTCCACAACAACCCAAATCGAGTCATTGCCCTTTGAACTCCTCGGCAAACCTGTGATAAAGTCCATGCTGACATTCTCCCACTTCCACTCCGGAATGGGTAATGGCTGTAACAAACCTCCAGGTCTCTGATTCTCTGCCTTGATCTGTTGACAAGTCAGACACCTTGCCACAAAATCTGCTACATCCCGCTTCATACCAGACCACCAAAAATGTGGTTTGATGTCCCTGTACATCTTCGTGCCTCCTGGATGAACTGATAACAATGTACTGTGTGCCTCCTATAAGATACTCTCTCTCAACTCTGCATCATCTGGAACACACAACCTCTCACCCATCCAAAGAACTCCATCTTGGACACGAAATTCTGATAACTTGCCTTCTGCAACCTGCTGCAACATCTTCTGAATCTCTGAGTCCGATTTCTGACCTTCCACAATCCTCTCTCTTAAAGACGGCTGCAGCCTCAACTGAGCCAAAGATGCTCCTAAACCTCGTAGTACCACCTCGATACCTGCCTGATCGATCTCTGCTGCCAACTCCCTTCGAGTAGTGATCAATCTCGATAAACTACTCTTCTTGCTAAGTCCATCAGCCACTACATTCGCCTTGCCCGGATGATACTTGATCTCAGGACGAATGTCTTCCAATACCTCCAACCACCTTCTCTGCCGAAGATTCAAATCCCTCTGCTGATAAATATACTTCAGGCTCTTGTGATCAGTGTACATATTGACCTTCTCACCATAGACATAATGCCTCCACAGCTTCAAGGCATATATGATTGCTGCTAGCTCCAAATCATGCGTCGGATAATTCTTCTCATGCGGACGCAACTGCCTCGAACCATAAGCAATGACCTTGCCTTCTTGCATCAAGACACAACCCAAACCTCTGAGAGATGCATCACTGAAAATATCATAATCCTTCCCAGCTTGCGGCAGTGCCAATATAGGTGCAGTGGTCAGCCTTTCCTTTAACTCAAGGAAACTCTCTCTTCGCACTTATCGGTCCATAAAAATGCCACATTCTTTCGGGTCAAACCTGTCATCGGAACTGCAATCTGAGAATACCTCTGAATAAACCTCCTGTAGTACCCAGCTAATCCCAAGAAGCTTCTGACTTCCTTCACTGACGTCGGCCTGGGCCAATTCTTCACTACTTCCACTTTCTGAGGATCAGTAGCCACTCCCTCCTTAGAAAGAATATGGCCAAGGAACGCTACCTCAGACTTCCAGAATTCACACTTCGACAATTTGGCATACAAACTGTGCTCCTGCAACGTCTGTAACACTGCTGTCAAGTGCGTCGAATGATCTTCTTCCGACTTCGAATATACCAAGATATCATCGATGAAGACCACTACGAAGGAATCAATGAACGGTCTCAACACCCGATTCATCATATCCATGAAAACTGCTGGTGCATTCGTCAATCCGAATGGCATCACCAAAAATTCATACAGCCCATGACGAGTCCTGAACGCTGTCTTACTCACATCTTCTTCCTTGACTCGCACCTGATGATATCCCGACCTCAGATCAATCTTCGAAAACACCGCTGCTCCCCACGGAGAAGAACTTGGTCTGATAAGCCCTTTGCTCAAAAGCTCCTCAATCTGCTTCTTCACTTCATCTTGCTCTACAGGTGCCATCCTGTATGGAGCCTTGGAAATCGGCGCACTTTCCGGCTGAACATTGATGCAAAAATCTACATCTCTCTGCGGCGGTAATCCTGGAAAGTCATCCAAGAACACCTAAGGGAAATTTCGAACAACCGGAATGCCCTTGACTTCATCCGAGATTGCCATCTTAGATACCATTGCAGCAACCTTCGGGATCTTCTTCTTACCTTGGAAAGTTACTACAGGTCCACCTGGTGCTTTCACCAACACCTCCTTCTGCTTGCAATCAATTGTGGCATCATATATAGCCATCCAATCGATGCCTACAATGACATCTACTCCCAACACTTGAAGTTCGATCAAGTCGATGCCGAACATCCTTCCACCAATCTCGATATCACAGCCCTCGTAATATCGGTCCGCTACTAGCTCTTCACCTGACGGCGTTGCCACCGACAAAACCCTGCCTGGAAATAACTTAGGTTCCAAACCTAAGATCTTTGCAAAACTTGGCGATACAAATGTATGCGATGAACCAGTGTCAAACAAAACCTTTGCTTTAATTCCATTTATTAAAACAACTCCTGTTACAATAAGAACGATACTCAATCTTAAATTGTTCTGAAATAAAAGCTTTATTCATTACACTGATTCAAAAATGAAAGAAATCAAAATTCCTGCATACCCTGTATTACATCTTCCGAGTTTCTCGCATCCTCCTCGGTCAATGCAAACACTCGCCCTTGCCTCTTCGGGACTTTGCTTCCACCCGAACCATCTTCCTTCAATTTTGGACAACGGAGCTTGGAATGTCCAGTCTGCCCACACTGAGAACAGATATGCTCTGCCAACTTTGGACATGCTGACCTGTAATGCCCTACCTCCTTGCAGTAGTAACAAGTCACTCCCTGAGCTGCAGGTGCCTTCTGCACCGATCCACTGAACTTTGCCTGCTTCGCGGGGAATCCCTTCCCACTCTGGCCTGATGCTGGCCTCTTGTTCCGGTTCCATGTATCCTGCTTCTTCTGAAATAGGTCCATATCCTCCTCAGTCATCGCTACTCGTCTGACCAGCTTGTCAAATCTTCTGATACCCAATGGAACCATCCTTGACCTCAAGTTTGGCCTCAAGCCCAGCTCAAACTTTTTGGCCTTCTTTGCTTCGTCCATGACCAACTCTGGTGCATACTTCGAAAGTTGAGCAAACTTCGTCTCATACTCCCGAACAGTCATGCTGCCCTGCTGAAGGTTCATGAACTCGGTCGCCTTCTTCTCTTGAACATCCAGAGGAAAGAAGCGATCTCTAAACTCCTCCAGAAAAGCTTCCATTGTCAGCTGCTGATCTCCCAAATTCCTCTTCAGTGACTCCCACCAGACACCAGCATCTTTCTCGAGCTGCATCGAAGCTAACTTCACCTTGCTAGCTGCCGGAGTCTCTGACACCTCGAAAATCGTCTCCATCTTCCAAATCCAATCATCTGCTGCTGTTGGATCAGCTTGCCCCTCAAAGACTGGCGGCCTCATCCTCTTAAAGGATTCGATCTGCTTGATGGGGTCGGCATTCACCAATCCATGTCCAGCTCCATGATTGGGCGGTGGATTCTGCTGCTGCTGAGCTTGCTGCTGTTGCGCCACGTTGAATGCCATCAACGTATTCAGTGTTTGATACACCTTGGCGAATTCAGCCTCTAGGTCGATCCCATTTCCTCGGGAACTACCCGATCCATCCTCATTGTTGCCACCATTTCTACCTCTGGGTGCAACCATTTTGAATACTGCAAAACGAGGGTAAAGTTAGAGTAATACACCATTCAAACTCATATCAATGCCCTATGGCAAAACCATAACCATATCTCAAACCATAATTTCAAACCAAACTTCATATTTTAACTCTATGTGATACTCACACTCTGATGTCCACACCTAGGTACTCACTCTCTAGTGTCCACACCTAGGTTGGTTTTCTTACTATGTCTATTATTACCATTGAAGCATAGCTCTGATACCAATATCTGTAGCGCCCCGAATTTCTAGATGAATAGTGTGATAGGGTAAAAATGGCCTGAGGCCCAACCAGGGCCCAATACAATTCTCACTCGAAAAGGTAAAAATAGCTATCTAGCTCGGCCCCGAACCACTTCAGGGTCGGCGCCGAACCTCATGTTTGCCCTCACAGTACTGGCCTCCTCGTGCCGACGAGCCTCGGTAGTCCTCGGAGTCCGACCCGTGACAGTGCCACAGGCCGTCCCCCCTCTCTGGCGAAGCAGAAGGATGACCTGGCGCAGCCTAGGCCCTCCGATCCCCCCAGAAGAACAGGAGACCCACGATCAGCCACGTCGGCTCCAAATACCGCCAAGGGTTTCGCCACGTCAGCCCTATACCACTCCTGGTATTGCCACGTCTGCCCTAAACCCCCTGGGCCTGCTGACACGTCAGGCCCACGGGCCTTCGGATCCAGACCCGGCCCCCAAAAGGAACCAAACCCGGTTGGGATTCTCTATAAATACTAGATCCACACCCACCTTTTGAGGTAATGAATCTTTTGCCACTTAAATATACCTAGTTATTGCTACTCTCTCACAGAGACTGACTAGATCGTCGGAGGGTCCGCCACCGGGATAAACCCCGGTGTTTCAGGACCGTCTGCAGGTACACAAGACCTCGGATCCGACCCCTCAGATCCGAGCCCAGACTTCAACATTATTCCGAGCTCATCGTAGGTTCCAGAAGGTCAACCGAAGATCGGCAGACGAGCAGCATTCTCCTTCAAATACAAATCGAGTCCGAACTCACACCTGGTGCATCCACACGTCTCCCAGAAATAAACCGCATCAAATAGCATAGAAAATACGTGGCACATTCCCAGTGATCCACTTCAATATAACAATAAACACAACTAAACACCACTAGAATTTTCAACATTTATTACAACAAATCTTTACATATCACGGCGGAAGACTAAACAACTCAACATTAACTCAACGGGTCTTTACAAATTAACACTGAACACTTAATAGTCCATTTATCCCAAAAGCTAACTCAAGCATCCATTCTCCAACTCTAAGCAATAACCTGCAACAAGTGAGGCTAGAGTTGAACCCTAACCCCCAAACTAAAGGGGTCAGCCATAAATGGTGTGAGTGGCATAAAAATCAAATAGCAAATATAAATGAACTTATAACATAGTATCCAACCAAAGGTAACCAAAGATGTAAAGTGTGAAATAGCATGAAATGTAACAACAAGTGATATCCAAAACCAAAAGTCAAATGTGAAAGCAGGAAATCCGAATGCATAAAGATGAGTCAATAAAACACAAATGTTATATGCTGACAACGATGACTACTAAGAGATGAAGATAAACTATGATAGTTTGCCCATGCTTGATCATTCAGGAGATAGATCCCACATCTCAGGTATTTCCCTGGATAATTCAGGAGATCTTCCCACATCTAAACACAGTCTCATCATCACAAGAATACCACAAAAGCGTCGCCTCGACCTTGATAATTCAGGAGTTCAATCCCACATCTCAAGATAATTACTTGGATAATTCAGGAGATATACCTCACATCTCAGGTTAACTACCTGGATAATTCAGGAGATAAATCCCACATCTCAAGTTAACTACTTGGATAATTCAGGAGATTAAGTCTCACATCTAAAGTCTTACTGAGGTGCATAACTCATGTTCCCCTTCGTCATGACACTACTAATGCCTGTCCTTATCAATTTGGGTTACTGAACAAAATCTCCTAGAGTAGTGTACCCTACCGGACTAAAAATATGATTAACCGAAAATTTGCCTCAATGGGCCTCAACAAATAACTCAACAAATATCTCAACACCGATATACTAGGGTCACGTACCTCTAGAGACTCAAAAACAAATATCTGAACAAAATCCCACTAACCGAGTGGCTCAACTGAATATCTCAAAATCATATTCTTAAAGAATATCTCACAATCAAATACTGAACAAATATCTCAAAATCAAATACTGAACAAATATCAAAAACTGAACAAAGATCTCAAATCAAACGTACAGATTCCTCAGTGCCAGTCGACTTATGCTGAGGTAAGTCGACTGTCCAGAGGACGGTTCTCCAGAATTTTACAAAAATAATCTAAGGCAATATCAGTCGACTAGGGAAAGTCATCAGTCGACTGCCCCGAGACAAATCACAATAATTCTCAAAAATATAGTCTAAGTATTTAAGTCGACTGAAAGGTTCATAGGTCGACTGTCCAGAAAGGACTAAACAAATATACAATCAGCATACCAGTCGACTGACACAGTCTAAGTCGACTGTCCCGAACAATTCTCAAGAGACTGAAAATAATCCGTAGCGTCGTACCAGTCGACTGTACGGTAGGCCAGTCGACTGTCGGCCTACAGTTATCAAAACTAGGTCTGAATACAAAAATCAATCTGAAGATTTCTAAAGAATCATGGTTCATTATTTTTCAATCAATAGTTCGTCCACAAGCCAATGATAACTCTCAAATAATCACCAATACGAATACATTACTTATCAATCAATTCCTCAAATCTCAACTTCTCAAGATCTAACCCACAAATCTTCCATTAGGGTTTCTCAACAAGATTTCTTCCTCAACTCATAATCAAATTCTGAATTAAAAATCATAAGATCTAGATGTCTACCACCTGATCACAAACTATTCAATTCTCAATCATGCTTTCCAACAATACGATTCCATAGATCAATATTTCCTCAATAAATCTTGATAATTTCTCATACATGGTCCAATATCAATAAGAGTTCTCATAATCCATATTAAAATAAAAGATCTACATCATGCATACAATGAGACAAACAAACAATGTCATACCGATCTCAAACCAAGGGTAACAAGAGTCTCACGTCATCCATCAACCAAACAAACAAACAAAACAAGCAAAACAAAAACAAACCACTCACATTGATTTGAAGAAAACCCACAAAAAGCTCTTCTCCTTGCTAGATCCAAAAGTCTCTTCTTGCTCCTCAAACAAAATCTCAAAAATCTGAATATTCTCCCAATGACGGCTGGGAATAAAAATCCCTTATATATGCCGGATAATTATTAGGGTATTACCACACTTTGCAAAACAATCCTTTCAAGAACACAACTTTCATATATATCCATTATTCTTGTAAATTCAATAAAACTCCTTTGAATTAGGATCTAATAGAAAATATACTTTTAAACTTCAGCCAATACTACTCAAAACGTTCAAAATACCGATTTTGCATTTCAACCCTTGAAAATGTCAATTTTGCAAATAAGTCCTTCTTTTCTCAAAAATTGCAAATAGTATCAATTAATTTCAGAAAAATCTGGAAAAATACTACATAAATCCTAAATAATAAATAATAATTTTTCATAAAGAAATCTTAATTTTCAAACTTCTAAAAAGTCATTTGCACGTGTTTTGCACGTGTACAAAAGATAAATTTCTTAGAAAATATTAATTAAATCTCCAAAAATCATTTAAATTCATTTTCAAATAATTAAAGTAATATTTGAAAATATGGGGTTCTACAAGAATACTAAACCAATACATTATTCAATGTGGTACTAAACTAATCTATCATCTAACATATCATTTTATCTTAATTGATATATGTGAGATTTACTATCTATAAATATAAGGTTATAGTAATGGGATTGATGTAAGTTTAATTATTCTATTAATATAACCACTTTGCACTGAGGATCTTATCTTTCTGTTCTGCAGGTATGAATATTTTTTTGCCTTGTTGCGTGATTTCCCAGAAATACAGTTCACTATCAATGGGGGCAAGACGTCCATTCATCAGGTGAATATTACACAGCTGGATTTGTTTCCCTTTCTCATATTTCCTTAATCTCACATGCTTGCATGAAGATTTGTAAATGATTTACTTAATTCCTTAAATATTCATATTGATTTAATTGGTTGTATTGAATAAAATTGAGGAGTTTTATATTGTTTTATAATATATATATGGAATTTTATTTTATATAGGGTAATTTTTTATTAAAAATGTTGTAAAATTAAAAAAAAATAAAAATTTTATTTTAAAATACCGATCTATCCCGACATTTTTTGACAAAAATGCCTGGATAGGGTGCGTTTTCCTTAACAAATGCTATATACCGGTGTTTTATTAATTAAACGCCAGGATAGATATATGGCGTTGCTAAAAAATGCCGGGATAGACCCTATATCTGTCTTGATGTTCGCTATAGCGGCGTTTCTGATGGCGTTTTCAAAAATGCCGCTACGGTCTATCCCGACATTTATAAACGTCGGGATAGCCCTAAAAAAATACCGGGAAAGCCTGTGCGGTTTGTAGTGCAATTCCATGATGCTTCTTTAAGGACTTTATCTCTAATAACCTCTAGTTTCTCATCCTTCAAGTTCCACCACCTAATTCTTGTGTTCTTAGTCTTCTTCCTCGCACATAAGTGCAGTGGCGAAGCCAGAACAAATTTACCGGGAGGGTCAAGAAAAAATTCTATGACTACATGTAAAAATATAGAGATTTTTTAATAATTTTTAGAGGGGCCAAACAATAAAACTTAAAATTCGGGGGGGCCAAATTATAACTATTTAAGGGTTTATAAAATTTTCAATAGTGTGAAGGGGGTTTGTGATAATTTTTTTTTTTTGGGGGGGGGGGGGGGGGGGGGGGGGGGGGGGGGGGGGGGCACCCGCGGGCCCTCACTATGCTCCGCCCATGCATAAGTATTTCCCAATCTTAACTTCCAACACCATTAATCTATGTTGTGAGGTTAAACATTCTTCCGGTATAACTTTACAATCTTTACATGTCAAGCGATCCACATTTTTAGTGATGAAAAAAATCAATCTGGCTTTTATTTGCTCTACTCTTAAAGGTTATCAAATGTTCCTCCCTTTTTTCAAAAATAAATATTTGCTAGTATAAGATCATACAGCCGCAAAATATAATAGAGGCTCTCTGTCACGCCCCGCTTCCCAAGACATGGAAATACGGGCGCGAGACTAAGGCCTAGCGAATGGTGCGAACACACCATTCATAAGCTGTACAAGTAAACTCAACAACAATATAATAAAACAAACCACGCAGGCATATAAATCATCATATGATAATGAAAGTTCATGACATAGTCCATAAATAACCAGCAACTGAGAAATACAAATTATTACGGGTCAAACAAGCCCGGATTACAATAAAGAGTTTTATGAAATAAAACACAAACTAATACGATAACATGATAAATTATAAGTCTAAAACACTTGGTCTGCGACACCTTCTGGTAGCTCTCCATTTGGGCCTGCAAGTATATTATAACAAAAGAAAAGGAAAGAGAAACAAGAAGACCCGTTAATACAAGTTACGGGCCGCAAGGGGTACAAGCTAAGGGAAACAGGAACAACAATAAAACAAAGGAAAAACAGGAAAAGAGTAGGGAATCAAGAGTAAGAAAAATGCAATATGTAAACATGGTATGAACGAGGCATTATGAAACAAGTGGCATATAAAAAGAATAATCATGTAAACAAATATCAAGTCAACATGAACATATAATATGTAATTGGATCATACAAGTGCATGTGTACATCTTAAGTCTAGTAATTTGATTCTATCTAGGTAGCACTTCATGCATCCATATTTTTACTACATGGTTGCTACAGTCGGTACAATTTCGTTTAGATTTAGTGGTGGGTTTTATATGTCACGTACTCGGGAAAACATGTCATTCAATATTGTATCGAGATACGTGCAAACATATAACGTGAAACACATCGAGTCAAACATAGTGTAAACATATAATGTGAAACATATAAACATATAATTCGCAAAATTGCAACTTGTAATTTGCAATTTGCATCGGGAAACCACGAGCTCCCGTCCGAATACGCTCTTCTATATTGACCACTACTTAAATCTTTCCCTTATACCCCGGCTTGTTACTTTTATTAATTTGTTAACACTATCATAATGCAATAAGAATGATGTCAAGATATGAACATGAAACATCAATGAATTTTGCATGCAATATGTTCTAAGTAATGAGATGTGGAATATGTAGTTTTAATGTCATATTTGGGTCTAATTTATTATTATATATATGGGTCAAAATTTATTATTACATATATGGGTCTATAATGTTTTAGGGTCATCTAAAATAACATTGCAACTACAAAAGGACTGATTACATGCATAAAACTAAATCAAAAATTAAGGGATAATAAACAAAACTTAAATTATTAACAAGGGTAAAATAGTCATTCACACCAATATGTATAATCTCTAAAATTATATAAGTTTGTATTTATTTTCGTGTTCGTGTCATGCGTAGGATAGCAAAGTATTCACGATCACATGTGAATACAGGATCGACGGATTAGAAATGGAAACGGGTATCAATTCGACTTATGAATGCGAATTGGAGTCAAAAATAATATACTTGCGGTATTTTTTACGAAGGCTTGTACCGGAACAAATAAAATTGTACAAGAGATACTTGCCTTTTTTATGATAATTACGCGCAAAAATACGTGCAAGAAATCCAAGCAAACAAACTAGCAATTCAGCAAAATCCCACACAGGATCGGCCCGAACAGCAAACCCGGTCTCTGGATCCGCTGCGCGCCAAACACGAGACAGCGGACACAACAAATGGGAATCCTCCCCACACCGGATCGGCAAAAACAGCGAACACCAACCTAGGATTCGCTACACCCAAACACCAAACGGCGATGTCCTCCAATCGGAATCCTTCTTCTTCCTTCGGCAAGAGAGAGAGAGAGAGAGCGATCGGGAGGTCTCCGATGGCGGGTCTGGGCAGCGACTGCGGCGAGCTCGGGACGGCGACACCGCAGCGAGGCGGCGACGCAGCTGGTCGAGAAGCGACGGCAGCGCGAGGGCTTCGACGCTCGAAGGTGCTCTGTTTTCGCACTCGAAACAGAGGAGGACGTGAATGGCGAAGCTTCGGGGTCTCCGACGGTGGCGACGAGTGCGATGGGTCTTCGGGGTTGCAAGAAGGTTGTAGACGGGGAGAGTATGGGTTTGCGGTGATGGTTTCGGAGTTTGGGCGATTGGAAGCAGGGAGAGAGCGGAAGAGTTGAAGACGGAGGATGGGTTGAGTGGTAATGACGGTGGGACAGGGATGATGGTGACGAGGGCTAGGAGTCGAGGACGATGCCGGAAGTGGATGGCAATGGAGGTGGTGGTTGGCGACGGGGAACGGATGGGTTTGAGCAGGGGGGAAGAAGGAGAAGAGTTGGGTTTGTTTTGTTCTGTTGGTTTTGATTTGTTTGGTTTGTTTTTGTGTGGTTTTTGTTTAAACAGAGAGAGATATATATAGATATATATTAGAATATAATAAAAAGGAATATAATAATAAGGATGAGAGAGATTTTAGGGAATGGGTTACGCGGGAGGGAATAGGGAAAGATTTGAATATAATAATGGTATGAAATTAAGGAAGAGAGTGATTGTAGGGGAGGGGGTTACGGGATGGAGAAGAATTAGAGGCAATTAACTACTAAGATAATGGGGAGAGATTAGGGAAAATTGTTGATCTGGTCAACAAGAAAATTTGGGTTTCGGCTAGTGGTTCAAGACCCAATAGAAGGCGGGCTTAATGTTTGGGCTTAAAATAAACATTTGAGTTTGGGCTTTAAATTAAATAGATAATGCAAAATAGATCAAGATCAATTTGGGCTTTAAAAATAATAATATTAATAATAAAGATCAAGAAAATATAAGTAATAACAACATCACTCATTTTAACAAAAATAATATTACTAATAATAAGAACAAACAATATTAACAAAAAATGATAACAATGACAATACTAAAAATAATAGTAATAATAATGAAAATAATAAAATAATAATAGCATGGTTATATAAAGGAATTGGGTTTAACAAATTATTAAAGAAGTTCAGAATAATTTTAGTTAGGCAAAAATGAAAATAGTTGATCAATTACAAAATAGAAAGTAAAGTAAAATATACTCTCATTCGAAATAAACATAATTTCCGACCAGAAATATTTTAAATAGAAAAGTTAAAATGAATTTAACACAACTAAATTCATATATAGTTCGAAATACAGAAAATTATTCAGAAATTATATATTTACGGAAACGAGGGTTGCACTCTCCACCATCGTTCTTATTTCCAAATCCATGTACTCCATGCACCCTTTCATATCTCATGTTATCTTCTCCTATATGTCCATTGAAATTTCATCCTATAAATAATTTATCACTTAAGGATACTCTTTGAATTATCTTATCCATATCTTCCCAAAATTTATTTTTAGTTTGTGCATCTAATCATACTTGGGGTACATAAGCACTAATTATATTAATTATGTTTTCCTCTAATATAAGCTTCATTTGTATTGATCTGTTCCCTTTCCTATTAACACATACTATATTTCCTTTGAATTTCTTATCTACTAAAATTTCTACTTCATTTCTATTTCTAATTTTACCTGTATAATATAGTTTAAAACCATCTATTTTTGCTTTAGCTTTCTCCCCTACCCACTTTGTTTCATGTAAGCAAGTTATATTAATATTTATTCTAATCATGGTATCCACTAGTTCTATGCATTTTCTTGACAACATGTCCCGTCTTACCAAAGCCCACTTAATCACTCCTTAATCATGGTTTAAGTAATAAGTTAATTGAATAATCACTAATTTAATAATTTTTTAATAACTAATTACCATTTAATCACTAAATAACCATTTTAATTGTTGAAAAAATTACGAAAAACCCCTTCGACTTTACATCAAATCAAGTTCTGTCTCGCATAAAAAAAAATGATCTCAAACGGCACATCTCTCATAGTCTCATCCGACAACATATTTTTAATTGTTTTATCAAATTATATCAAACGACGATTGCAACGAACTATAAACCAAAATGGAGGAAATCATAATTTCTCGAATTGTGTGTGTGTGAAGGAAAACCTGGAATATATATACCTGCTGGGTACGGTCGAAATTAGTCAAAATAGGTGGGTTATACATTTTGGTAAACTTTTACTAAAAGAGCTGAAATTGAAATTCTCAAATTTTGCCAAGGATTATAAGCTATATTACCCATTAAACTTGGCTTAAAATAGCGTAGTTTAGAATTGAATCGGTTAGAAACAAAATCGAAAAGTTGGCTAAAAAAATAAAATTAAGAATTTCTCTATCAAATCAAAATAGTGAAATACACCTTAGTGAGATTTGGTAAACTAACTTGATTTGTGATATCAGTCTTAAGAATTCTAATCTCGCACTACATTTGCAAACCAAATGGCAAGTAATTCATTCTAATGGATGCTTCGTATAGATTTCAATTTTTAGAGTATAGTTGAGATTTAATTGGGTGATTGATTTTAAGTAGACAGTTGATCACTTAATATAACTTAGTTGAGTTTGGTTTATGTGGCATGTTTGTCTACAGATCAAACAACTTCAACTTGTTGAGGTCCTCCAATTTATATGCTCAAATAGTTTTTGATAATCATATTAGTTATGCCGTTGTATCAAAGATCAGCATTAACCTTAATTTTAAAGACAACATAATTAAAGGCATGTTCACCTTAATTTCCTTTTTGTTAGCAAGTTTGAGATGGGCAACAATTTGGGGGGGGGGAAGGTTTTCCACGGCAAAAAGACCGACCCCCCATTTCCTGCATTTGTCGTGAATTCTTCTTCTTACTTCCAGTTACAACATCTGATTTCATGTGTAATTCTTTTTTTGGGATACCTGAAAAAAACAATGGTGTAAACTTATAAACTAAAATGTTAAAATAAAGCAGGTGACATAGTGGATGAGTAGGATGACTTTTCGCTAATGAGGAGAAAAATATCTTTCAAACTCTTGCTTTCATAATTCCCTAAACATGGGATAAGTGAGTGTTTGTCTGTGTACAGGCATAGTAACAATATCCACGAATTATTCGGCAGATTTGCGAATAATTCATGGATATAGCAATAGCCGAATGGATCTGCGATTTATTCGTCAGTATGCGAATAAATTGCGACGCACGCGATTTAAACGTGAGATTCGTGAATATATGAAGGATTCACGTATTTTTCGGCTAAGAAAATATATAGAACTGATTTATAAAAAGAATAATTTTTTAGATCTAAATGAGTTGAAAATGGTGCTTTCATGGGAGGGCCTGAGCATAGAAGTGAATGATTAGGATCAAAGGACAGTTTTAACCATCTACTTTTCCATATATTACATGTAATACTGAGTGGGAGATACGGGGCTGTGGAGTATATTAGGGAAAATTATTCTCTTATCCATATATTTGAAACACATATTTTATTGGTTCACTTTTAGGTTCTAATAAGGAGAATATCCCCATTTCACATATTTGAAGGTACATGCTTAAACATAAATGCATTTATATGCACATATACATAAACATATGCATTCAAATCATTTTCGAATTTTTACCGAACTATTGCCGAATTTGAGAATTTTATCCGAATTTCGAACATTTAAACTTAACCGAATAATTCTCGAATTCCGAATTTGTGACGATGTGTACAGGATGAGTGTGTAATTGTGGTCTTGTTCAAAAAGAAAAAGATTTAAAATGAAATTAGCGAGGTGGGGGGCTCTTTTATAGACATCTTTAATTATGTCGGATTTCAGTACAAAGTAATGCTACGCACATACCCTACAAAAGTTCCAAACCGAACATATGTGATGTGATAGTTCCAAGTTCCAACTAACACTACCGTGTCTATCATCTACTGCAGTAAAATCTATGTAAAGTTTTTAACCAAATCAGACTCTAACTAATATCTAATTAACTCTATGGTAAATACTCCAAATTTAACTTGGTTAAGGTTCAAAGATCATTTGATCTGTAGTGAAATTTATCTTCTTAGTGACGATAGCAATGGTGATCAGGATTATTGTTCAATAGAAGATGAAAGATTCGCCGAATAAAGGGTTGGCAGTGAATGGATTTGGAGAAACATGAATGGAGAGAGAAGAAACACTTAACTGAGGTTAATAAGACTAGTAATCAGCATGTGCTATGCACGTTTTAATAATTTTTTTTCTTTTTAAAGTAAATACTAAGACTGACCTCGAACCTGAGATATTTATTTACTCATCACATACTGATATGGTCAAAAATAGAACCAAATCGGGACCGTTCAAATCGGGTGCGAATCTTGAAGCTCCCGAGGTAAAACTGTAATTTATACCACAAACGGGTCTGAAATGGGAACTGGATCTTCTTCAAGTTCAATAACCCAAAAAAGGATCGAGTAATTCAAATTCGTGGTTATCTATAAGAGGCAATTTAAACCGCATCTCTTATACTGAAACGAGTTAAACTCTTCCATATCCCAAAACACCGGGACATAAAAATATATGATTATCTCTAAATTATCTGTAAAGGCGACTATAAATATCCATCTCTCCCACCATAAAAAAAAGTAATCAATATTTTTTCGCTCTTTCATAATCTTCCTGATTACTGACTTGAGCGTTGGAGGATTCATCGCCGGAATTCATCCCGGTGTACCGAACTTTTTGTAGGTTAACGACAGCGGCGAGAAACAGTCAAACGCAAACCAGGAATCGACAGCTTTGCTTTATTTGTTCCTAGAATAATCCACAAATACATCTGTTTGCTCCCACACCAAAATAAGCAGCAACAGATTGACGCCGTCTGTGAAAACAGAAAAAGCAATCCAGTCACATATCACCGGTAAAGGCAGTTTCCGAGCAATGCCTCCTAAAGGAAAAGGAAAGGCAGCGGCATCCAACCAAAGAGTCACTCCTCTTCCTCCTCCACAACTCCAAGATCTTCCTCTTCAACTCAACCAACAAGTTCAGCAACCACAACCTGAACAGCCTCCTCCCAAGTCCAGGGGAGCTACGCCGGGGGGCTCCCACCGAAACCATCAGGGACAACATCCATGTAACACCCCGCAAAATAGTAAATAACCATTTTGCATAGTAATCCGTACACGTCTAAGAATTGCACGTGATTATTTATTTTTCATTATTATTATTCTTAATTTAGGAATTTTCAGATATATTATATATTCTGAACTCGATGAGGTATATTCGGGATAATTTCCCAATTAAACTGTGTGTATTGTCCCGATTGTTTTATCGAAACAATTTTTGAGAAAATAATCTTTTGATCAAGTATATTCTTCTGTCTTACAAATAAATATTTTTATTTGTATGTATGTATATATATATTTAATTGAATTGTAATGAATTGGATTTTATACTTGAATATACCTATATATATATATATATATATATATATATATATATATATATATATATATATATATATATATATATATATATATATATATATGGGTAAAAGGGATATGAGCAACTTGCTCATTTAGTAAATGAGCAATTGATTATGTGGCATGCATGTGATACATTGGACAACTAACCCTTTTAAGGATTTTTCAATCACATGCATGTCACATCATCAATTGCTCATTTACTAAATGAGCAAGTTGCTCATGCCCCTTTTTCCCATATATATATATATATATATATATATATATATATATATATATATATATATACTCTTGATAAGGTGTGAGTCTTATATATATATATATATATATATATATATATATATATATATATATATATATATATATATATATATATATATATATATATATATATATATATATATATATATATATATATATATATAAGACTCACACCTTATCAAGAGTATATATATATATATATATATATATATAAGACTCACACCTTATCAAGAGTTTCTTTCCTTGATCATGATGATCATGAAATCAATGATAGAGAATCATCCAAAAACAAACTTCAACTTTCCATCTATTCTTGAATGTTGTAGGGTGTAAAATGAATAAATTCCCCACTCTCCTTCCCTTCCCCATACTCCACCGACCTACACCCATTCTTATATGCAGACCGAAACCCAATTTCCCCCTCTCCATCCCCATCTCATTTCCTCTCAATCTCATCTCATTTCACTAATAAAAACCATCTTTTACTCTTTCTTCTACTAGTTTCTTCATGGGATGAGAAAAGATAGAGAGAATGAGAGTTGGTTATTTGTAGATTCAAGATGATCAAGGAGAAGGTGTAGAAGTGCTCAAGGAGGAGAAGAAGAGTTCAAGAGCATGGAGCTTGAAGATTCTCCAATCAAATTTGGTGGGTGTTTTCCAACTCTAAATTAGTAATTTTTTTAATGTGAAAAATTGGTGTGTAGTAGTAGTTAAGAGGCCAGGATTACCATGTATAAGTGTTTGACATGCTAGATAAATTAAACTTGTATGTTAGTAAAATTCACACAACGTTTCGTGTTAAAGAACACTTATGTATTGCTGACTTAGGATATTTTATTGGGCAAACGACTTAGAATCTGGTCATAAAATTTTAATGGCATCTTCTAGGATGAGTTTAGAGCATCCTCAAATTTTTTTCGGAGTTTTTTGGGTTCATTTAGTAGCTCAACTAAGTGTTTCTTTTGGAAACAGTGAGAAACACAAAAAATGGCTATTTTCTGTTTTTAGAATGATGTTTGGAAATATGTATCTTGGAATTGGTGTAGTATCTTGAGTTCAAATTTTTTGTAAAGATTCTTAAATGTGTTAACAACCGAATATCATATTTTTCAGAATTTATTTGATATTTTTACAAAAATTCATTTGGTCGACTGGTTGAGATGGCAAATTGGCTCTGTCCAGATTTTAAGTTGAAGTTCAAACAATTTTAATAATTTTTGGGTATAGAATTTAACAATGAGAATTTTTGTATAGCACCTTCTATGTTTCTAGATTATGTTTCTAAAGTTTCAGAATTGTTAGACATCCCTTGATGCTCTTTAAAAATTGTATTGCAAGAGAGTGTTTGCACACTGCCTGGAAAACAGAACTGATTTTCTACTAATTTCAAAAGGGTATAACTCTTTTAGTATTTTGAATCTTGATGAGATTTTTGGGAATAATAAACTTATATATGTATAGTTCATGAATCTTAAGTTTCATAATAATTGGAGTTGTTGCATTGATATTAATTTTTGAACACAGCAGATTCAGTTCAGTTCAGATTTTAACTAGTCAATGAATTTGTGGAATTCTGGATTTGTGTGTTGAGAATCTGGAAGAATGATCAATTAGAGGTTTGTAATAGAGAGTCTTACCTTTCCAAAACATCTTGAATCATACAATTTAAGTTTGTGGTTTGAAAGATATGATTTTTCTAGGTTTGGGACAGAACAAGTCCTAATAAAAAGACCTTATTTTTGTAGAGTAACTCATTTTCTGTATACACCTGATGAGTAATAAAGCTTTTCCAGTGTTTTAATGAATGAATTTGAGGATGTGATCAACTGGAAAATTGTAGTAGACACTCTCAGCTTTCTATAGAATTCAAGAGCACGTAATTCCGATAAGTGAGCGAGGTTTTATGTTATTAGCAAGTTGCAACATTTACATTGAAGAAGTGTACAACTGAGTACATATAGAGATTTTATAGCATCTAGATGGCTGAATCTGAAGGAATGGTTAACTAGATTCTTGTAGAATAGAGTCTTAGCTTTCCAGAATGGGTAAGATCATGCAATTCCAATTTGTATCTTGAAAGTTATGAATTTTTTAAGTTCAGGCACTGTGTATAAGTTGATATGGAATTTGAGAAAACTTGTTGGCATAGCAGTAAACTTGTTGATTTCTGGAACAGTGTTTGTATCTGAGAAATGATCAGCTTGAATTTAAGTAGATCCTCTTAGCTTTCCACAGAGTGCTCATTCAAGGAATTCCAGTGTGTGGATTAGAAGTTATGAATGTTTTTCTAATGACTGGGCAGATTCACGTTAGTAGTAGTTATGTTTTTGCTCTACACCTAAGTCTTGGACTTGTGTGCTAGTGGCATTTATATGTTGGAAATACTTATTTCTATGAGGGTTTGAGTTTGTCTCATTGTGTAGGATGGTTAGCTAGATTTGAGTTGTCTGAGGGATCGTCTAGGGTAAGGTATTACCTTACGACTGACAACCCTTAGGCTAAAAATGAATTCTTCCTCCTCGAGAACTGGATAGCCATCCCTCGTGTGCCGACGAACTCTTACCCAATAGGTAATTGATCTTGGACCAGGATACTGGATGCGATCCAAGTCAGAGGTGGTGGCGAACGATGGAGATCGGATCGCCAGTGTTTGAGTTAATTGACTAGGTCAGATCCATTTCTGACCTAAGTATTATTGAAACTGATCGGTGTATTAGTACCCTAGGTCTGTCAACAAGTCTGGTGTTGAAGTTTATGTATGTTTACCTTTATTGCTGGGTGTAAGGTTTCCCTAGGGTCAGGGGCCAGGGATTTGGTCGAGGACCAACAGGGGTATGGTAGCCGATAAGTATCGACTCGCCGGGTTATTAATTTGACAGACCAATCAGGGATCAATTGTTTGATAAAACTTCGTGCATGATTTTGGGTGACAAACGTATTTTCACTAAACTATTATTTAATTAAGTTTCTTTACCTTTCGCTTAAAGAACGAGTTGATGTTAGGAGTGATTCCCTATAATTTGACTTATTCTAAGGGCCTGCACTAGGCGGTGATAACCAGAATTGTCTCTTCCTGTCAATGGGAATACGGGACCTGTATCTCGCTATGTTAATTCCTGAAGTGTCGTGGTAAGAACGGAAGGGTTCCTGTCAGATAGAGGGATTAGACCCTCGAGGCCGTTATGTTCTTATGTTGAGTGGACACGAACGGATCATGGGGCTGCTGTCCCATGGATTTTCGGCGCCATAGATATGTGGTTGTGTATCTGTAAGATCGTCATGACATTTGGTGTGATCCAGACCGGATTGGGGCACTAGTGGCAAACGGGGACACTACTGTATTTAGCAGTAATAACTGTAGGATTCACCAGCCACGTTGTATCTATCATGAACAAAATGAGTGCAATAGTAGAATGCATTGCATGGCGAGGGTTCGAAACCCTGGAACTGGAGAAGGCGACTTGATTTGGAGCGTATGTAGTATGAGATGCATGCGTATCCAAAGTCTTGCTGACATTAGACTAAGTGTATCTGTTTTCTGTACATTGTGTACTATGCATTATGCTTCAGGTCATGTCATACACTGACACTAGGAAATGAAGATGCATGTTTCTGTTTTCATTAAAGGCTGATTGTGATTGCTAGTTGGAGATCATTGTTTTCTTATCAGCATTGCGTCAGTATATGTACTGACGTGCCCACTTAATTAGGTGTTGGATACCGGGCCGTGAGTGCAGGAGGACTCAAGACAAGTAGGGCATCCAAGGGAAGTAGCAATGTACTTTTCTACCATTCGAGCAGGTGCAGAAATATCAGAGTAGCGCAGCAGAAGATTCGAGCTACAAGGTGCATCTTAGGGAAGCAGTTTGACCACTTAGTGGAGTTCCAGTGGAAGATCAGTTGACTACCGAGATGAAGGGCAGGCGAAATGTTTGAGTAGTATTTGTAATGCTTTAAAGTAATTTGTATTTCTTATTCAAGGACAAGATAATATTTGTAACTAATAATGTAATGACTTTATATGGCAATAAAAAGTTTTTAAATTTTCGTGTTATTACTGTGTTGAGATGCATTTGAAGGAAAAGATTCTGGTTTGCGTCACGGACTTCGGGAAGCCGGGTCCGGGGCGCTATAATCATCACCATGACCACATCTCAGTCCACAATCCTTCAACTGACTCTATGGCTTCTCAAAGCTCTCCTAGGCAGGATATCTGTCAAGTAATTGTTAAACATCAGCCGGGGGTCGACCTCCGAACTCACTTGAATGAAAGGCGATCCCTTGAGAAAGATCCTCAACCCGAGCGCCAAAGGGCCCCTATGGTCCAGTCCCCCTACAGGCCAAGGCCTAGAGGAACTCCCTCCCCGAAAAGGCGAAGAGAGTCCCTTCCACGTCGTCGGTAGAGAAGTCATACTCCAATAAATCGAGCAGCACCTAGGGATCACCAAGCTGGAGGGGCACCAGTAAGTCAGGTTGAGTTCCAGAACTTCAAAGAAGATATCCTATGAGCTCTTAATATCGCCACGAGTCAGGATCAGCGTGCGCCTAGTCCTCCCCATGCCCCGAGTCATGACCAACGTACACCTAGCCTTCGACATACCTCCACTCATGAAGGAGAGTCCGAGGGTCGACTAGATCCGACTAGAGGGATGACTCGGTCCACCACTGTCTCAACAAAATCAATCCCGAAGAAGAACAACGGACCAATAGGTTCCGCCCAAGTAGACCCCCCTTTCCCAGGGCCTTCATGGAAGCTCTGGTCTGCGAAACCTTCAAGCCGCCCCGCTTTGAATCCTACAATGGGGAGTCAGAGCTTGTCAATCATATCGAGAGTTTTAAAACTCTTATGATGTTTCATCAAGCCTCGGACGCGCTTCTCTGCAAGGCATTCCCAGCAACGTTGAGGGGACCAGCGCGAGAGTGGTACTCCTGCATATCCCCGACCTCCATCTTCTCATTTGACCAGTTTGAGGAGCTCTTCCTCACCCACTTCGTTAGCAGTCGTCGAGCAGAGAAAACAAGTACATCTTTGCTAGCCCTCGGCCAAAGAAATGGTGAACGCCTAAGAGATTATGTTCGGTACTTTACCAACCCGAAGCCCTGTAACACCCTGAATTTTATGAATGTGAAATTGTAGTTTTTACGTGTTGTGCACGTGCAAAATTTTGTATAAATATTCTCTTATGAAATGATTTTTTATAATATGAACAAATAATTATTTTCTCTCTTTTCTTCTTTTATTCTTTAAGCCCATTTTTCTTTTAAAGAGCCTAAATTTGTTTTTTAAAACTAAGCCCAACTTAATAAATGAAGTATTTTTTTTCTAAAAGCCCACAATTTTTTTTAAAAGCCCATAAATTAACTACTTTTAATTAACTTGTCATGTAGACACATATTTTTGTAGACATTTAATTTTTAATGTACAACTTTAATTAGGGGGACACTAGTTGGGACACGTGTTTGCACGTGTGTGTGCATTGCACACTCCATCCTTGGCCGGATAGTAGGAGAGAGAGTGGGGGGGGGGGGGGGTGTGGACTAGTGGAGAGGTGGTTTTTGTGTCATGGGTAGTTGGTACAACTTCCCATCTTATCCTAGTCATTCATCTACAACCATTTAGTGTAATCCTAGCCCTCCAATCTATCCTAAAATTAGTATCAATACCCCCTACCTTCATGCATACAACACTAAGAAAAATAATTGAAAGAAAGAAACTATAGGAGAGTAAAAGATTGAGAGAGAGTAAGAGATTGAGTACTTTAAGTGTGTGTGTTTCCTACCTTGGAGATCGGCTACTTCACATCCACGGCAAGAGAGGGCTCGGTTTCACCAAGTGCAAGGAGAAGGATCATTGTGGTGGCTCATTCTAGGAGGAGAAGGACCAATCGTATTCAAGGAGATCGTAGGAGCTTTGTAGTATTTTCTTCAAATAGGTGGGTGGTTTTCTATACTTCTAATATTAGATATCATGCTAGGGAATTTGTGTTATTTATGCATGCTAAAAGAACTAATAAGATAATCACTTGTAGACTCTAAAAGGACTTGCTAAACGAATGAGTAAATGCTTGATGAATTGTGTACTATTGGTTATAATTCATGTTTAGTGTAATTAAAATTTACTTATTGCCATGAAGTTGTAGAATTGGAACCATGTTATTGTAGAAAAGGTTCATGTGTTGATTAGCGAATAAATTATTAATTTTTGTGCGTATGGAACCATGGTATTATTTTGCTCAAAAATACAACTTGGATTATAAGCATTATGAATGAAGAGGGAAAACAGAAATTTACACATTTTAACAAAATCCTAATGCAAGAAATTGAGTAGCAAATTTGTTAAAGTGATTTCTTGGCATTATTGAAAACATAGAACATAAATTAGAGTGAAAACACTTGTTTTAATGTCAAAAAATTATTTTAAAAACACTGATTTGTTAAATATATGTAAATCTAGTATTCTAGAAATTTTTAGAAATTTTTATAAAGAAGAAACTAAGTTACGATCGTTTGAAAAATAGAATATTTTCCAATAAACAGAGACTCGACTTAAACCTATTTTTAACCAAGCCTATATCAGTTAATCCCTACGGTCATACTGGTTATAAGGGGGCTTTAGTGCGTTACTGTAGCACTGTGTGTGTGGGTTCGTGTCTCGGCAAGGGGCTTTTATTCCAAAATTCGATTTTTCCCCCATACACCGAGAATCAAACTCAAAACCCTCCCACTCCCCCTTTGTGACAGTTGGGCGCCTTGTCCCTTTTGGCTAGCACGTGGGGCCTTTGGGTCTCGGTGACTGTGCACTGTGTGTGTGTGTTGTGCGGTTCGAATCCGGCTGTGGCCAAAAAAAATTTGGGAAGAAATATATATATATATATATATATATTAAAATTTTTATTTTACTTTGACTATTGTGAATCTTACCAAAAAAAATATTAAAAAAATAAATAGGGAGAAAATAGTAGAAAATCCTTGATTTTATAGACTTCAAAAAAAAAAAGGAATTATGGACTCTTAAAAAGAGAAATACAATTTTTCTTAAGAGTGAAGAGTTCACTTTCGTTCTGATCTTTTGAGTTTCTAAAATAAAAAAAAAGTGAAAATCCTGAGTTTGGGAAATGATTGCAAAGAGATGAATTGAGACTTTTGTTAAGCAGAATCAAATAAGAATTTTTGAATATGCAAATTGTGCATAGAAATGTGTTGAAAAGAGAATGTGATGAAATGTGAAAATTGTGGACATGTTTCAATGAATGTGAAATGAGGACTTATACTAGAACGTGTCTAAGACTCTACATCGGCAAGCATGAAATGTACTTAAAAAGAGAATTTATGAAATTTTGTTGACCAAGATTGGGTCGTTGATAATGAATGTTGTTGAAAGGACCGATGTAGGAGTAATGCTAGATTCTAGAATAGTAACCTCAGATTATGCATAAGGATGAGATACATAGTGAAGATGTGATGAACGTAAGAGACAAACATGAGTATGAGGGTCATTGGATTGGCGGCGTGAGAGTGTCCACAGGATGTCCCATGATGCATCATGATTAGGACGTGGATACTACTCTAGAGTACCGTCCCGGTGGCGACGCTTATGGGGTGATCTAATGACTGCGGGTGGTGTCACATTTATGGTAGAAGGTGAATTACCGCAGGATGCCTGCATGATGAGTCATATGTCAGTGCGTTGAGATTCTCTCCAGGGCGCCTAGACGTGAGTTCGTAGTTCATAGAATGTCTAAAATACTTACCATAGTTACAGTAGTAGATTAAGTCATGGCGAGAGATTGAACCTTACAAGATGAAGAACGATTAAGGGCTTGCCCTCAGACCTATGTAGTATGGGCTGCATAGACTCTGAACAAGTACGCATTAGTGTCATATAATGTAAACAACCTGCATTAAGAACTAAGTGCACAACACAACACGACATCAATAGGATAGTCCCTTGTAGTTTTACTTGTGATCAAGTTTGTGGTTGTTTAAGTATGGAAAATCGTTATACTGTTTCCAACATAGAGAGGATGACCGTGTATAATATTTCATCAGTGAATGAACTGACGCGCCTACGGTTTCATATGCAGAAAAAAGAGGTTGACAGATTGAAGAATACATGCTACTCAAAGATTGATTTAAATATTGTATAATTGTTCCATGTAATTACTGTAAATTACTTTCGCTGTATGAATGTAAATGTATAATGTAACTCTGATGTAAGAAATGTTTTTAATTTTCTTTTAAAATTGTACGAAAGAAGTGTAAAGATCCTGTGGAACTTCGAATTCAGTTGTATTTTGAAATTCGGGGTGTTACAAGCCCGGTCTATTGCCTCCTTTCAACTAATCAGTAGCCTCTGCAGCATTAAGCACAACGTCAAAAACGCCGACCTCAAGGCGTCCCTTTCCAAGAAGCCTCATCGGGACTTCTCGGAACTCCTGCTTAGGAGTGAGAAGTATATCCGAGTCGGGAGGCTTTCAACCTCCCCAATCGAGAGGAGTCATTTTTTTGGGGAAAAATAGAAGAATACAAGTGAAGAAGGGTCCTAAAAATTCCAGAAAGATGATAATGGCCAGCGCTGCACAGATCATCGTTTTGAGAAGTTCACCTCCTCAGTGCTAGTATATCAGCAGTTCTTATGGAGGTGGATAAGGAATGGCTACTCCGCCCTCCCTTTAGAATGAATACCCCTGACAAGAAAATGAACAGAGATATGTGGTGCCGCTTTTATAGAAACCACGGCCACGATACAGACGATTGTCGGGCTCTCAAGGATGAGATCGAAGAAATCATACATCGGGAACACCTAGCCAATTTTGTCAGAAAGGATGGGGCGATCCTCCACCCTAAGGAGCCAACAAGCGAACGAAAGGCCTGCCGAGTTCCAAGACTCTGAACCTGGGGCCATCCTCTACCTTATCCATGGAGGTCCAATGGGGGGGAGAATCAAACTCCTCTCGAAAGGCCTTCATCCGAGTGGTGAGTTCGGTCTAGAACTTTCTCCCAGCCAAGAACCTTAGGGTCTCGGTGACATTCTCAGACAAAGACCTGGAAGGCGTCCGAATGCCCCACTGTGATGCGCTCGTAATTAGTCTCCACATGGCCAACCACGAGGTGCGCCGAATCCTGGTCGACAATGGCAGTTCCGTCAATATCCTCTTCCTAGAAGGCTTCCAAGGCCTCAAACTCTCTTGAGATTGTCTCAAGCCTGTCGGGTACACACTCCACGGGTTCTCTGGGGTTCCGGTCTCAATTGAAGGAATAGTTACTCTTGATGTGACCGCAGAAAAAACCACGACAATCCGGACAGAGGCAATGGACTTCATGGTCATCGATGTGAAGGCCACTTACAATGCTATCCTGGGCCTACCAGGCCTAGCAGTACTTCATGTCGTACCCCCAGTCTTTCACATGAAAATGAAGTTTTCAACCTTTACAGGAGTAGGAGAGGTCAAAGAAAACCAAAAGACACGGATGTGCTGCACAACCACAATGGGGGGCTCGGTCGTCCCACTTGAAGCATTAGAGCTCCCCTAACGGAACAGTCTAGTCATTCTCGAACTAGTTGATGAACACAAGGAGATTCCCCTCATTGGGAAAGGAGGACTTGGAATACTGAGTATCAAATGAAGTACCACGAGGGTGCCTAACACCCTCTCGTAGAAATAGGTTCTCAGTTTTCAATAAGGCCATCACTAGCGATATGGTCAAAGCATGTAATAATGGCTCGCACTATTGAAGCGTCCGCTTAGTTTGTTTCAATAAAACATAGCTTTTTTCTTTTCAAAATTATTGTATTGGCCTCATGTCTATATCTTTGAGTCACATCTACGACTCGTTAAACGGTAAGTTCGGAGTCTAGCTCGTCTCATAAGGCTACTCCCACAACTTGCTAAGCTCAAAAGACGAGTTTGGAGTCCAACACTTGATTCGATGCCGCTTTAGCCGCTTGTAAACAAGCAAGTGCGAAGCGGCTCACCATTCGGAATTGCTCCTACAACTCGTTTAAACCCCCAAACAACAAGTTTGGAGTCCAATGGTTTGACGCCGCTTTAGCCGCTTGCAAACAAGCAAGTGCAGAGCGGCTCACCATTCGAAATTGCTCCTACAACTCGTTTAAACCCCCAAACAATAAGTTTGGAGTTCAACACTTGGTCCGACGCTGCTTTAGCCACTTGCAAATAAGCAAGTGCGGAGTAGCTCACCATTCGGAATTGCTCCTACAACTCGTTGATAACTCCGAAGCAACTAGTTCGAAGTTCACAATCATGGTTCGAAATTGTCCTCACAGCCTGCAAGTATGCAGTTTCGGGGCGCAAAACGACCATTCATACTGCTCTCACCACTGGTTAAATTTTGCAACAAGCAAGTTCGAAGACCAACCCTTTTCCAGGGCTATCTCCAAAATTTTACTCGAACTTACTGAATCTAGAGCTCAACTCACCCCTAGAGTTGCTCCTTAAACTCGTCCCCCGAACGGCTCTCTCTTAGAGCATGGTGATGCTCTTCGTTCCGCTCACCTCCCAAGCGCCCTTTTTCCAAAAGAGTTTGGGGTCTAACTCGTCTAGAGACGCTCCCTAAAACTCGCCTCAAAGAACGGATCTCCCCAAAAGTCATGCAAATCTCTTCTCAAACTTCATAGAGGCAAAGATATTGCGGGCGTATTTTGACCATGAAGAAGGATGATTCTTCGACTGACTTCTGAAGAGAAGTTGTAGATCTTTGAGTCGGCTTCGAAATGAGGGTCAAACGCCCCGATCAAACCTCTAAAACTCTGGTAAAGCTAGTTACAACACAACTGTGCCGACCCATCAGCTCGTTGACTGGTCAACGGTCAAACGGTCAAAATCTCCATGCATCGATCTCTCGAAGCCCCCCTGGACCTCGGTAGCTCTCATCGGACGCTCTTATCACCGACGCTGCTAATGGAGAAATGGCGATGACTAGTCAACGGTCAATAGTCAAACTCGCCAAGCGTCGCTCTCTCAAAGTGTCTCTAGACCTCTGCAACGCTCCCCGAACATTCTTGTCACCGACGTCGAAAGGAGAATAAGAACGGTCAATGGTCAACAGTCAAAGGACATGTGTCACTCTCGACCAATCGATCTCTTTGATTTTCGAGCTCGATCGTGATCAGCGGCTACATATTTCCACACACAAAAAAATTGAAGGGGATAACGGGTCGGGTTTGCACCCATTTTGGACCAAAACCCTCTTCTTCAAAACCCCTCCCATCCGAAAACTATTTTCAGAACCACCTTCCAAACCCGAACCCGAAGATCCCAAGGAAATCCAACTCCAATGCAAAATTCCCAACTCAGAGAAACAAGCTCGCTCCTCCAAAGCACGACGAACTCATTCCTCCCACATTCGAGCATCGTCAGGCTGCATTCTCACCTCCAGAGCTCACTGCCCCTGGCTTCACAGGGCGCCCTTCCATCGCTGCCAAGCTCTAAGTCCGCCATGTTGGGCTCCAAAAAACCCCGAGAAAGGTTGACCAAATCGATTCGAGCCCGCTCAAAAAACTTCGTCGAGTTTCACCCTCAACGCTTTCTCCGAGTTCGAGAACTCCTTTGCCGAGCTCGAGGACTCCGTCGCCGAGCTCCATCTCCAAAGCAGCCATGCCCCTTCTTCAAAAGCCTCACAGAGCTTTCCTTCCCCCTTCGCCGAGCTCCCTCGCCCGATCTCGAAGTTTCGTCGATGTGGAGATTTCGCCGAACTCGTCTCCATAATCGACGAGCTTTCCTCACCGAGCTAGCCTCCACAACGGCGAGTTCCCTTCGCCGAGCTCCCTCGCCCAAGCTCGAAGTTTCGTCGATGTGGAAATTTTGCCGAGTTCGCCTCCACAATCGATGAGCTCCCCTCGCCGAGCTGGTCTCCACAACGACGAGCTCCCCTCGCCGAGCTCCCTCGCCCAAGCTCGAAGTTTCATCGATGTGGAGATTTTGCCGAGCTCGTCTCCACTATTGACGAGCTCCCCTCGTTGAGCCCCTCTGACCCTGCTCGCCCTCGGAGGGGTCGAGGACAAAGTCGAAGGAAAAAAAGAAGGGCGGGCGGTCAACGTTGACCGCCACGTGGCGTTGTCTCGAACATTCTCAGCGCACGTTCGGTGCGATCTGAACAAACTCGGATCCGACGTTAAAATGAGGAAAAAACACCTCCTCCCGATCCATGCTCGATCGTGATCAACGCCCACGATTGCGCCACGTCACCGGTAATTAATTAATTATTTATTTATTAAATTGAATTAATTATTTAAAAATTCCGAAAAATAATAAAAAATTCACAAAAGTAAATTAAAATTCTTAAAATAATTTTTAATACGGAAAAATATTTTTATATTCCGAAAGTAATTGTTTTTTTTTTAGAATAATGAATTAAAATTCAAAATTTTATTATTAAATTAAAAATGATTAAAAATTGAAAAAAATTCAGAAAAATCTAAAAAAATCACTAGAATCCAGAAAATTCTATAAATAATTTTGGGTATTTTAAAAGCTCAGAAAAACATCGTTACACCTCAAAAAAGATCTAAACTCCTCCGAGAATGCCGATAAATTCTATATGCTATTAAAAACGGGCGAACTACTCCTCAAAGACTGTGAAACCCAGTCTTCAGGAGTGAGGTGCTTGTGAATGGCCAAAAATAGAACCAAATCGGGACCGTTCAAATAGAGCGCTAATCATGAAGCTCCAAGGGGTAAAACGGTAATTTCCACCACAAACGGGTCCGAAATGGGAATTGTATCTTCTTCAAGCCCAATAACCCAAAAACGAATCTGTCCTATTAGGTATGGGTGGCTGCTCTTCACAAACCAGCACAGGATATTTAGAGAGTAATTCAAATTCGTGGTTATTTATAAGAGGCAGTTTAAACTGCCCATCTTATCCTGAAACGAGTTAAACTCTCTTCCTTATCCAAAAAACACCGGGACATAGAGATATAAGATTATCTCTAAACTGTCTCTAAAGGCGACTATAAATACCCCTCTCCCACCATAAAAAAGGTAATCAATATTTTTTTCCAAAAAGCGTTCTTTCATAATCTTCCTGATTACTAACTTGAGCGTCAGAGGATTCGTCATCAGGATCCATCCCGGTGTATCGAACTTTTTGCAGGTTAACGACAGCGGCGAGAAATAATCAAACGCCGGCCAGGAATCAACATGTTTGCTTTATTTGTTCCTAGAAGAATCCACAAATACATCTGTTTGCTCCCACACCAAATAAGCAGCAACACATACTATTTACAAACTACCCCTAGTGACATCAACTATTATTTTATATGAGTGACATTTTTGTAAATAATTATGTCGTAAATAAATTTGAACTTTGAGGGTATTATGGTAGCTAACAACAGCTGAGTAAATGAATGATTAACATAACTCTTGCTTAAAATTAAATGGTTGAGATTAGATGATTGGTTGTCTACAAATGACAACTCCAACTCTCCCATTATAATATTATTAGAGATAGAGATGTTGATAACGCAGCTAACCAAATGATAGTTATTTAGAACAATTTATGCCAAAATTGAATTCAGAAATAGGATTTATTGTATGGTACGCTACACCAACTAACATAACTTCCAATTATCTATTTTGACTATCCTATATTTAATCTAGATCATAGGATATGCAATCTCAAATTTAGAACTTTTTATATATGAAAATGGTATTTTAGTTATTTCTCTCATCATCCTAATTTTTCTCCACTCCTTATTTCTGTTCACCTTCCACTCTTCAAATCTTATCCTCCTTATTTCTGTTCACCTTCCACTCTTCAAATCTTATCTCATACAGTATAAAGAAAAATCTCTTCCCCCCCACCCCACCTAATTTAGTTCTGGATTTTTTTCTCTCCTTATTTTAAGGTTCATTCAATTTTATTTAGGGCTTGGGCTTTTTTTTAAGGGTTCAATCAAAATGACAATTATGATTTTTCATCCCATTTAACTTAGGTTTTTCTTTCTTTCTTTCTCTTGGGGAAGACCTAATTTAATTTAGGTGTTTAGATTTTAATGACATAAATGTTGATGAAGAAAAGGTTGAGATGTAAAATACTTTTTTTTTGTAAAAATAAAAATAATTAAAAAAATTAATTTAGAAGTTAATAGAAAAAATTATTCTGTATATAAGAAGTTGAAAAACTATCTTCCAATCTCAATGAGTGGTCTAAATTAATATTGTTAAATTTAGTTACTATATCGCACTATAGAAGAACTTCAAAAAATAACGTATGACATGTGCAGGGGGTTTTCCACAACTTAGCTACATTGTTTTCCTCGTATATTTTTTGGCTAAGCTCGCGAGCTATTCGGCTCGAATATGGTCAAAGCTTGGTCAATGCTCGGCTCGAACCGAGCTCGAGCTCAAAATTGAGCTCCGAACTCGAGCCTGAAGGTATTCGGCTCGGCTCGATTGCAGCCCTAGACAAGACTATGTTTAAAAAGTATAAAATTAAGTAGAAGTTATAGAACACATAAAAGAAGCACAAATATCATTAGGGAAGCAACTCAGCAAGAGGAACATGTAATTACAAAAGCGATGAGCTTCGCCATGGATGATGCTTAATTAAATTGTATTTGTGAAGAGATGGTGTAGCCATGGATGATGCTTAATTAAATTGTATTTGTGAAGAGATGGTGTATGCATAGAAGAAGTAGGACTATAAGATGAAGAAAAAGAGAAAGGTAAATTTCACTAAACTATGCCATGTTTCTATTAAGATAGAGAAAAGGTAAATAGTTGTTTTGAGTAATTATATATTTAGTAATTAAAAAAATAGAAAAAAATGTTAATTAAAGTTGTAAGGGAGAGAGAGATGATGCTTAGATCTGTCAATGCAAATGGTATAACAGTCAAATTAATCAAAATGGGATAGCATTAGCCACCCACTGCTCCACTATAGATCCGTCCCTACACAAACTACTATTGTAAAAGTTTTTCATATGACTCCACCACCATGGGTGAGTCTAGTGGTAAAGAAAAGGTACTGCACTCAACATTTTTTATTTCTTGTATACATTCTAGATAAACGAGGCATGTTTAAAAAGGATTGGAAAAGAAGTTACAGAACACATACCAGCAGCGCAACTTGAAATACCGTTGGAGGAGCAACTAAGCAAGAGGAAGATCACTATTATTGCAAGAGCAGTGAGCTTCGCCATGGGTCCGATGATGCTTATTTAATCTCAACTTGAAGTTAAATTGTACATTTGTGAAGAGATGGTCGAGTTTAAAACTCTATATATATAATATAAATTAGGAGAAAAAGAAAGAGGTAGTAAGTCCGGGCATACAGTTGGGCGACTGGGGCCCAACGAAAGGCCCATTTCATTAGTCTTCTTTCCATTCCTTTGCTTAAAGTCTTTGTTTTTTGGGGTTTTTTCCCCTCTCTTACCATTCCAAGTTAGTTGGTAACAGCTTGTTCAGCTTTGACCAAGGAAGAGGATCGATGGTTCTTGGTTTTGAATTTTTTCCCAAAACGACCCTTTTTTGTAAAATTTTTTTCAAACCGACCTACTTTTTTTTTTATTTCCCAAAGCGTCCTACTCGGTCTTTGAAAGACCGAGTTTAGTTCAAATAAACTCGGTCTTTCAAAGACCGAGTCTTGCTATTTGGAAAATCAAAGACCAAGACTCGGTCTTTGAAAGACCGACCTTGTTTCAACTAGACTCGGTCTTTCAAAGACCGAGTCTTGGACTTTGGCGTTTTTAATAGCACAGATCCCCTTTCTTCTTCTTCTCTCTCTCTACTTTAACCTATTCTATTTCTCTAACCCATCTTCCTAAATCTAGGGCGACCGCCTACCCACAAAATCTCATCTTAATCTAAATATATTTACCAATTTCTTCCTAACCCTCTAAGCATTCCACTATAAAAACCCTAAACTCATCTTTTGAAAGATCCATATTTTGGATTTTTGCTAAATTTGAAGATGATAGCAACTTCAACTCTTTTACCCAAATATCTACGGCTCTATCCTTGACGGTTGTGAAGGTATGATGAATATTGGCCTTTAATTTTCTGAATTTTGTTATAGATTTTGTTTGTGGTTAGATAATAACTCTCATATTTTAATAAATATACGTAGGTATGGATCTTGAGTTTCCTATTTGGTTATACTTTGGTGGTGAAATAATTCGTGATCCAAAGATTGGTAGTTGCTATAGTGTGTTGGATCCGGAAATAGTTTGGGTACCTCGTACCATTACATTTGCAGAAGTAGTTGAGAAAATTTATGAAGTTACTAATTGGGATAGGAATCAATGGAAGGAGAAAATTTTAGCTCGATACGCAGCAGGTAGAGGAGATGGTCAGTATTTTATGACAGTGCCCATATCTACTGATAATGCGCTGAAGTCAATGATTGCTAGGACATTTGATCCCAATTGTGCTTGGTCTGCATTAGAGTTATATATTCAGCAAATTCAAAATTTGAATGCTCAGCCACATGATATTCCCAGTGCAAGCTTCATAAGGGTAGTACCTACACAGCAGATGAGGTCTAACCCCGCTCAATCTTCACAACCAAATCCACTGTCCTCACAAGAAAACACCTTCACAAATACAAGGTAGGGAAGAGCAAGATCCTTCAACAAAGATCTTCCAAAGACGAAGACGAAATTGGCGAGGTCTACGAAATTGGGTTTTCGGGGATTAGGGTTTTAAGAAATAATCAATTTTGGGAATAGGATTAGGGAAAATAGAAAATGGATTAGAGATTAATTGGTTTTGGGGAGTTTATCAATCGATTAAAGGCGTAATCGACCAAAAAAATGGCGACGGCGATGGATTCGTTGAGGGACAGAGAGAAGAAGAAAATAAACTCTAAAAATTCGAGAAGAAGAAGAAAGGGGATCTGCGTTATTAAAAAAACCAAAGTCCAAGACTCGGTCTTTCAAAGACCGAGTGGGACGCTTTGGGAAAAAAAAAGTAGTTCGTTTTGGGAAAAACTTTACAAAAATGGGTCGTTTTGGGAAAAAATTCCTTGGTTTTAGGGTTACCATGCATTCTTAATACGACATTCGTCTAGAGCCAGCGTAAGAACTGAGGACGAGATAATTTCTCTCACATATTCAGTCAACCTCAATCGCCATCAATTTACCAAGGGGTTAATTTGCTCCGGCCAGTGACGTCATGTCAGCATATCATTTTCTTAATGGTGGGGGATTGAGGTCCATGGACGCAATCTGGAAGGCGAAGTACCTCAAAAAGGATAGGCCTTGGTTGATGATGTTGATGCCGCACTTCTTGTTATTGTTGATAATGGATGCAAGAAAAGAAATTTGCATAATTAGGATTAGGAAATTAGTGTGAGAGAAAAAAATTACTATTCTGATTCCATGTTAAGGTTAACACAGAGATTGAAAAAGATTATTGAATTATTGAATTGATTATAATTAAGTACAATATCTCCTATATATTTAATGAGGAACCAAATACTAAAGTAATACATAATTCGGTATGGGACTAAATATAAAATCTAACAATCTTGACTCGCGATAACTTGCATAAATGAAATGCGCTATAGGTTTTCTATGGTACATTTGCACCATTGGATTGTCTCCTGGCCAATAGAAATTTAGAAAGGCCCGATTCCTTACGAGTAATTTGAACTAGTACATAGAAATAATACAACAACAATAACAAAGTCTTTTTCCCAACTAGTTGGGGTCGGCTACATGAATAATAGTTTTTCATTCTGCTCGGTTTAGCGCAATATCTTCTGTAAGGTCACAAGTTATCATATCTTTTCTCTCCATTTTCACCCAAGTTAGTTTAGGTCCTCCTCTACCCCTAACTCTACCCTCAATACTGATCAAATTACTATTTCTAACAGGGGCACTACCAGGTCTACATGTGACATGTTCAAACCACCTGAGACGATTCTCTTTTAACTTAACTTGGATTTGAGCTACTTTTAGCATGTCTCGTATATGCTCGTTTCTAATTCTATTATTCCTTATTTTACCACACATTCATCTTAGTATCCTCATCTCCGCTACTCATTTTTTGGACATGTTATTTCTTTATTGCCTAATACTCTGTTTCATACATCACTGCTGGTCTAATAGTCATCCTACAAAATTTATCCTTCAACTTCAAAGGTATACGTTTGTCACACAAAACACCACTGACACTTTCCCACTTAAGCCACCATGCTTGGATCCTATGTATAACATCTTCACAAATCTCCCCATCTCTTTGTATAATTGAGCTTAAATATCGAAAACGGTCTTTTTTAGGTATCTCTTGACCATCAAGCTTCAGTACTTCCTCAGTTGTGTTTCGAATATCACTAAATTTACACTCCATATACTCTATTTTAGTTCTGCTTATTCTAAAGCCTTTAGCTTCCAAAGTTTCTCTCTATAATTCTAATTTAGCATCGACTCCTGCTCTTGTCTCGTCCACTAAGACGATGCCATTGGCAAAAAGCATACACCAAGGCACCTCATCTTATATTCCTCGCATCAATTCATCCTTAACTAAAGTATGTAGATAGGGACCTGAAGTCGAACCTTTGTGTAAACCTACTGTAATCATTGGTATCTTCTGTAGCTGTTCTAATTGTGGTCGTTGCCCCCTTCATACATATTCTTAATGACTTCAGTATACTGAATAGTTACACTTTTATTATTTAACACCCACCAAACTATGTCTCTAAGGAGTTTATCATATGCTTTTTCTAGATCTATAAAAACCATATGTAGATTTTTTTATTCTCCCTATATTTTTCCATAAGTCTCCTCAGTACATAAATTGCTTCCTTTGTTGACCTCCTATGTATAAATCCAAACTGATTCTCAGACACTGTAGTTTCTAGTATCAGTCTATGTTCGATCACTCCTTTCCAAATTTTCATCGTATGACTCATTAATTTAATCCATCGGTAGTTGGAGCAACTTTGTATATCTCATTTATTTTAATATACAGGTACTAAATAACTCTTTCTCCATTCATCGGGCATCTTCTAAGTTCTCAAAATTTTATTAGATAATTTTGTTAGCCAACCCACTCCTACATCCCCAAGACACTTTCAATCTTCAATGGGCATATCATCTGGTCCTAAATGTTTTCCTATTTTCATCATTCTTAGAGCATTTCGAACCTCCAATGTCCTAATTCTACAGAAAAAACATATGCTATTGACTCTCCCTCGAGTCCTATATATTTAAGTTGCCCAAAACCTTTCATTTAATAACTTCTGACATTAATTTTGTAATCTTTCCTTAATTTTGCCATTTTGCTCAAAATCTTTTACTAAGACTCTTGAATTCTCGCTCTTAATACACCTAATTGTATCCAAATCTTTTATTTTTCTATCCATTTGTTTAGCAAGCTTATAAATGTTATTTTCTTCTTCTTTTGTTCCTTATTTTGTGAATAAATCATCATAAGATTTTTCTTTTGCATCTCTTACCGTTTTCTTAACATCTTTTCTTACGGTCTTATATCTCTCCAAATCCTCTTCATTTATACTCTTTTGCGATATTTTGAAGGTTGATCTTTTTTTCTCTCACAATATTTTAGAATTTTTTTTGCTACCGTAATATTTCTTTATTTAGCAACCCTCTACCCTTAAATTCTCCAAGTATCTCCTTTAAAAATTTTCTTATGTACGTAGCCATTTTAATCTACATTATATTTGTCTCCCCTTCTCAATTCCATGATGCTCATTTAAGGACTTTATCTCTAAAAACTTATAGTTTCTTTCCCTTCAAGTTCTACCACCTAATTCTTGGGTTTCTAGTCACCTTCCTTGCATATATGTGTTTCTCAATCTTAACATCCAATACCATTAATCTAAGTTGTGAGGTTAAACAGTTTGCCGGTATAACTTTACAATTTTTACATGTCAAGCGATCCACCTTTCTAGTGATGAAAAAATCAATCTGGCTCTTATTTGCCCCACTTTTAAAAGTTATAAAATGTTTATCTCTTTCTAAAATAAGTATTTGCTAGTATAAGATTATACGAAGCCACAAAATTTAATAGAGTCTCTCCACCATCGTTTTTATTTCCAAATTCATGTCCTCCATGCACCATCTCATATCACATGTTATCTTCTCCTATATGTCCATTGAAATCTCCTCTTATAAATAGTTTCTCACCTAAGAGTAATTCTTTAATTATCTCATCCATATCTTTTCAAAATTTATTTTTATCTTGTGCATCTAATTCTACTTGGGGTGCATAAGCACTAATGATATTAATTTATGTTTTCTCCTAATACAATCTTAATTGGTATTATTCTCTCATCTTTCCTATTAACACCTACTACACCTCTTTAGGATTTTTTATCAACTAATATTACTACTCAATTTCTATTTCTAATTTTACCGGTATAATATAATTTAAATTCATCTATCTCTTTAGCTTTCTCCCCTACCCACTTTGTTTCTTGTAAACAAGCTATATTAATATTCCTTCTAATTATGGTGTTTACTAGTTCTATGTATTTTTCTGTCAATGTTCCTATATTCCAAGTCGCTAACCTAAGCTTATTTTTCTGAACTAGCTTTTTTACCCGCACAAGTCTAGATTGGTGCAAGAACTCTTGCCCATTTTTTACCGCACCCAGGTGTCGGTGCGACGCCCTTGCACATTTTTCGAAGTACCCGGAGGCAGGCACAACACATCGCTTTCAGGGAATGCCCTAGTATTTGCGCGTATATTATTATGATTCATGTTCATATGATTTGACCATATTTTGTGCTGGCTGTTAACTACCTAACGTAACCCTTCTCCTTACCCGGTTTTTGGCCGGATTCCTGACTAAAGACCGACAATGGCGGAATTAGTACATAGAAATAATAAATAATGTAAATAATACAAAGCAGAAAACTATATATAACTCGGGTAATGCATACTTCTTTTGGTTTTTGTTGACGGGGGTAGGCTAGTGTTTGTCTAGAAAGCATCTTTGTACATAGTAGATGTATATAAATTCGTCGTTATGGCTAGTAGAGGTGTACGGCAGTAGTCCTCTACTCTCTCTACGCTCTAGAGGGGAGTCGATCTATTATATTATGTTTTTTTTTCTTTGAAGAAAGGTCTAGCCTGCATGAGAGTTAATGCTTTTGCTTGTGTTTGATGTTTGATATATATTTTGTTACCTTCACAGATATGAAACTCCGACTCTTATTAACCATCTCCAGCAATATATGTTTGATGGACTTCACAATTCTCGATCGTCATGATACTGTAGTTGAAAGTTGCAACCTGATTTCAGAAACAAAAGCTGCAACTGAACTCGGTTATGAAGAATAAAAATACACCTCAGTTGTCTTCTAGCTACTTGTAATACGTACTCGTATTAGATTTCCTCAAAAGATTGGACAAACAAGGTACATCCATCACATATCGTTAAGATGATGACTCTAATAGAATGAATTAAGCATAGATATATTGCTAACAAGAAGCAGCTCAGTGTTGATAACTACAGTACAATTTGAAATATAGTCATAACTAACTAAAACCCATAATTATTTATTTTATGTTCAAACATAAAATGCAGCGTGATACGTTCAGTTCAGCTCTCAAGTGTTCAAACATAAAAAACATTCGGTACGGTACGGTAAGATACCGACTGAACCATATTCATACCGAAACCGAATCGGATTTTAGAACTCGGTATGGTTGTACTGTACCATACTTTTGGTAACCGATTTTTTTGGGTACCAAATTGATTGGTTCGGTTGGAAAACCGGTCGGTTGGTTCATTTCGTTATTATCGGCCACCCCTAGCAGCGAGCAAATCCAGTTGAGTTAATTTGATAGTTGAAGAATTTTTGGTTATTAATTCTGATTGTGATTTTGGATTAAAATATCATATTATTCATTAGGTAGGTAATCGATTAAGAAATAAGGTTAATACATATGTTACAATGGTTGCCATCCAACTTAAATGCATTACATTGATTGATGTGATTCACAATCTACTACATAATTTTTAAACGGTACGGCGGAAATGGCATACATTGGTTAATAAGTTTTTAGCGAAACAAACTGAAAAGAAAGATACACAGACTAAATATGAACAATACACCAGACTTGTGAGACTTCCAAAATGATCCAAATTCACAATACGTTTCAGCAGGAAATAAAGTTTTCACAATAGGTTTTTAAAAATGCATATATCATTAAAATGAACATAATCTTGAAAGTTACACACTAGAGTGAAGATTCTCAAAACATGTAGTAACTGTTAGGTTTTGTGAGAAATTAACAATTGGGAATTAGGGTTTTATCTCTAGATCTAAGTTGCTTGAGATATTCAAGCTAGGTATCAAAATTGGAATACCTAAACTGCTATTACAAGCCAGTATTTATTCCTAAATACTGGTTTGGATATCGGGTTATAAGCCCACAAACCCGCGTTCCAATATCCAATCAATTGTACGTTCATTACACGTGTTACACATATGCACGTGCTATATTTATATAGAGAGAATATACCAATATATCCAACAATCTCCTCCTATATTCTCAAAATATAAAGTACAGGATTATCTCATCAGATTAGTATACAACTGACTGGCTGATAGCAGTCCATAAATGAAAAGTATCATAAAGGTATAGTTTCACAAGTACCAATCTATATAATAAATTACAAAGAAAGCTATCAAGTGGCTCTCATTCAATCTCCCCTAAAACCAATGGCCTAGATTGATTCTCACAAAACATATTTTCCCGCCCAAAATTTCAAACCCCAAAATTAATTTTTTCCCTCCAAAACTAAAAAACTCATTACTTTATTATTATCTCTCTCTTCTCTCTTCACTTTTTCATATTTCTCTATTTCTCTCTCTCCCTCTCTCTTTCTCTCATTCTTTCTTAACTTACTTAGAAATTTAGATTTTAAAATTTCAGGTTTGTACAATTTTTAGAATTTTTATATTTTTTTTATTCCGCATGTTATATTGAAAATAGCATATATCTCTTCAACAGTTAAATTTCATTATTTTTCACCCTTAAAATTCTAAGAAGTTGAATTTTACATCCTCATTTATAATTATTTTTCAACATATACTAAAAGAAATATGGACTTTTATTTACAACTAATTATTGTCATACTATTCAAACTTGAACTACATAATTTTTGTTTTACTGTTTATAGGCTTTTCGTGTGTTGTATCATTCCGAAGACGTGCCGTAGGCACGTGTCCACGGGCAAATCTAGTAGAATTATAAAACTGAATAGTTCAATCAAGACTAAACCAATATAATTAATTAGTTCCAAACCATATCCAATTCAGAATAGTTCACAAAGACTAAACCAACTGGAATAATCTGTCATAGTTTCAAAATCAAACAAAGCAAATAAACTTCAACTATTTCAAGAACAAAATATGAGTTTTAAGCTCATGAACACAAGAGTTTTAAACTCAACAGAAGTTTTACCAAGCAAGTGACTAATTTATTCTCAAAAGAAATAAATTGAAATTCTATCCTTGCACACTGCTTTATGTTTACTCCTCCATTTTGAGCAAATCATTATTTTTGAAATCTATGTTGACAGATTCAACTCCTCCATCTTTGCTAGCTTATTGAAAACAAGAATATCAAGAGACACATCTCTAAGAATTCAAACAATTTCACAAAGTATCTAGTTCCACAAAGGAACTTAGTACAATTCATAATTAGCTTAGCAAAAATGTAACGCAAGCATCACAATCAAGTATCTTTAATAAGTAAAGTACATGAACTTTATAGTTTCTACACAAGAACCATACTATGTTTCATATTGGAATGAAAAGACTACCGTTTCAATCATGGTTTAACATTGAATCATCAAAATTGGAATGAAACATGTATCCATAAAAGACATATCATCAAAATTGGAATGATATTTAGGACAATTTAATCATCGGAAACACATCGACAAGTTTTCATGTTTCGTATTGGAATAATATGATTATTCTAAGTAAATTTTCTAGATATATAATACCATCAAAATTGGAATGACATTATATATTTGTGGAATTTATGTCGAATCATCAAAATTATCTAAAACATGTCAACTGCCTAAAATTGATGCTTAAGTTTGAACTTCTCTATGGCTCCAATTGGATTCTAAATTTCAAAACAACTTGGATGTTAAAGCTTTTTACTCAATAGCTTTCAACTCCACTTTCCCCTACAGTTTTGATAATTAGATCACTTTCAAGTCTCTTAGCAAGAGCATTAGCCATACTTGTCGCAATTGCACTTTATCTATGAGAAAGTTCAACTAGGCTTCTTTAAGCCTTAATATACTCCTCTTACTATTATAGAGTGAGTTATGAGCTACAGTGCATTGTAGCTTGATAGTCGCATAACAGAATTAGAGAGCTACTTAAACTTCTTAATGGATAACTAGCAACAATTTCTTCAATCCACTCAGCCTTTTCCCCTGCAGAGGATTACACATAGAGGTCTGATTTCATGGATGATAGCACAGTGCCTGTTTGCTTTTTTATTTCCATAACATTTCTGTTTCTCCTAGTGTAAACACATATCTACTAGTTATCGACTTTCACTAAATTCTGAGCAACATAATGCATCAGATCAGCCATTCATTCGAAGAATGACTAGAGTAGCACAAAGCAAACTCTTGAATACCACTCAGGTATCTCATTAGCCTCTTAAGGGCACTCAAATGTGTATGGGATTATTACTGAATCTGCAGATCATACCTACCTCAAAGGCTATGTCTATTCTAGTGCAGATCTTTGTATACATGAGACTGTCAATTCCTTTAGGATGATCTACATGTCTCATAGTTGCACCATCATTAGGTGTCAACCTTTTATCATAATCATAAGGTGTTTCAAAACACACTTTCTTTCAATCACTATATCCCCACTTTTGAAACACATTTTGATTTGATGAGTTTGACTAAGAGTTATCCCTTGCCAACTGAAAACTCACCCTTATACCTATGGTGTCCACATTACCTAGGTTTTCATGTTGAATTCTTTGGATAGCACAATTTTAACTTCGTTTGTAATAAAGAGGTCACTTCCAAGAACATGCATATCAACAGAACAAGTAAATAATAATAGCCACTATATTTGACACACCACAAAGTTGAAGGCACTGATCTGAATTACTTGATTCATATACTAGGCTCTTTCAAAAATTTGTCAAATTATTTATTCGTTGGCTATACATGTTTTAAGAATATACATGATTTTACTAAATTGTAAATCTTGTTTACTGAACATATTAGTTCAAAACTTTCCAGTACAAAACTGTTCAGTACAAGACATCAAGTATAAAGCCTTTTAATTATCCTTTATGAATGACAAAATTTTCAATAGATGTAAGGGTAAGAAGAATACTTATTGTAGCAATATGACAAACATGTGAGTAGATATCAAATAAATCTATCCCATTTTTCTCAGTCAATCTGTTAGCTACTAAAAAGCATTAAAATTGCTACTGAACAATCAAAATTAAGTTTCTTCTACAAAACCCCACTTACTTACTATAGTTTTAGTCCCTTTCGGCATATCAACTAAATTAAAGTATTATTGTATGACACAGAATCATCTCATTGTCTACTAAAGACTCTTCTTAGCTCATTTGTCATTCAGGTTTTCAAGTGTCAGTAAGGCTAGTTCTTGATTCCAACTGTGAATCATTGAATATGTCTGTAGAACTAGATTATTTCATACATTTATCTTTGATGAACATATCCTCAAAGAACTTTGCAAGTCTAGATTCTTCTAACACAAATTAGATAGATCCAACATCTGTCCACAGAGCTACATTCTGCACTTTCTAAACACACAAATATTTGTTGTAGGTCCTACTTTAGGCCTTCTAGGGTCATGTACTCTAACAAAAGTATCACAACACACATTTTCTCTTTAACAAAACTGTTTGTGTTTTCATACCATGATTTACAAGGTGTATTCAATTTAGAGTGTAGTAACACATTAGAGATATGATTAACAATACAACATCACTCATAATTACACAAGACAAACAACAGTCAATAATATAGAATTCAACATTTCACTAAGTGTTTGATTCTAACTTTTATCAATATCGTTTAACTGTTGTAAGTAGAGTGCAGTAGAGATTATGCCAAATGCAAACTTCTCTTAAATGTTGTTAAAACATATTCACCACCTCTATCAAAACTGAACCCTTGATTTTTAGCATTTAACTATAATTTTTAATTCATTAAAAATAACAAGTGCTTCATTCTTCATATATATGACAGATTTATATTAATCATCTACAAAAGCGATTAAAATACTTCTGACCAACAATTGTCTCATCTAGTCACAAAGCTACTGAGATCACAAATATCAGAATGTATTGACTCAAGAAGTTGTGTGCTCCTAAAGACCATACTAAATGATTTTCTACTGATCATAATCTGAGCACAACTTTCATATTTGTCATATTTTAATAAAGTGTCATTTAGTAGGGCTATGAGTTTTAACAAGAACAAACAATTTAATATATAGTTCATAGTGATTCTAAATTTCAAAACAACTTGGATGTTAAAGCTTGGACTCAATAGCTTTTAACTCCATTTCCCCACAGTTTTGATAATTAGATCACATTTCCTCACAAACAATTAAATATATAGTTCTCAAATCTTAGCCAATTATGCTATGTTCAAGAACACAATTAGAACTATTATTATTAATTGTCTCATTTGTTAAACTCAACATATACATACGATTGACAATATATGCACTTTATAAGAGTTAATACAAAATTACTCTATCGCATTTTTCAAAAATTATTTGCTTTCTCTAATGGTTCTAACAATGTCACTAGCTCATACACATTGAGCAAAGAATTCTTTCCTTTACTCGTTCTTCATCATCTTCATAACGCTAAATGAGATAATGACTAACATATTATGATTCAACTTTGTACACACAGTACAATGAACGAGATGAAACACCACGTAACTAGTAGAGTCATATTCTACATTAAGAGATGCTCTCTCCTAAGTTACAGATATTTGTTATACATCTTATACAATTTTATTTTATTTTAAATTTTAGAGAAGCAAATATATAATCTGACACAAACTGCAAACAATGGATTTGTCAAAATATCTATACACAGTATGATGAAACACTTAACAACCCTAAACATGCTAGTTTTCCAGAGCGAGAATAACTATGATTTAAAACTCTCAATCATATGATCAAACGCACAAAACGTTAACACATTCATCACATGAAAAATACTGAGAAAATTAAAGTAGATCATACCGACACTTCAAGTTAGAAGTGTTTTTCCAAATTCGATGGAGAAGCCTGCGTAGTGCAGACTTATCATACCATGATGCAAATTCATCGTCTCCAACATACACAATTTGTAGGTAACATTAAAGTTCCTACATTCATCAAATTGTTAAAGATTAGCCAATTAAACAAATTATTAGCACAATCTAATTCTAGTAACAATTTAATTGGAGATCCGAATTTTATAGTCAACATACAGTTTAATTTATCAAAAATAGATATTTGATTTTAGCACATAGCCAAAACAACTGTTCAACTTGTATTTAATTAATCAAGTGATTAATACACTCTTTAACTTAGCCACTTAGCATCACAGTAATTCTATAATTCAAAACATAAATTTAAAACAAATGTTTTGAACTTCCAGCACTGTTGTGCGGAATACGAATCAAACAACCAGTCAAAGAGAGAAATAGCGAGAGAAAACAGAAAAACAAACAAACACAAGGACACAAAGATTTAATGTGGTTCGGCAAACAAGTGCCTACATCCACGGGGCGGTTGGGGTTTCTTCTTCAAATAATCACCAATGGGTGAAACAAACCCTTACAGACATGACGGCTGCAAAATCCGAATAGAGGTCTATACTTTACAAAACCCTAACGGGTGTATTTATAGGGAAACTACTGGGCCTTTCGAAATGGGCCTTTTCTAGTTCACAAACCCGCCTCCAGTCGACTGGTCTTCTTACCAGTCGACTGGTCTTTAGTTCTGGACAGTCGACTGAGACACATCTTCAGTCGACTGCTTCTGCTGTATCTTTAGCCTTTGAAACTTCTCTCTGGACAGTCGACTGGTTCCCAGAGTCAGTCGACTGATTTGCTGCAGATACGATGGATATAAACAAATCGAACCAGAATCGAGCCATTATCCAACAATCTCCACCTTGGCGAGATCTTCCAAGTATCCAACAATCTCCACCTTGGCGAGATCTTCCAAGTAGCCCAAGCAATCTCCAAAAATACTCCAAAAAAAAAGCTCATCACCAAATGTAACAATACAAACTCCACCTTAGTATGATATCACATACTAACCAAACAAATAGCGAAGCACCATTCCAACCGCCCATGCCAAATCATCAAGCATGCAAAATATTAGCCAGGTTCATGCAATGCTTGAACTTGGCTGCCCCAACAATTTTGGTCAACATATCAGCAGGATTATCAGCTGTCCCAATTTTCACCAGAAGAATATCACCATCCTTTATCAAATTACGCACAAAGTGATAACGGACATCAATATGTTTGGTCCTCGAATGATGAACTTGGTTCTTCGCTAAATGGATAGCACTTTGACTGTCACAGTGTACCTCCACCTTCTCCCGATGAATTCCCAAGCTCTTCAAAAGTCCATGAATCCAAATAGCTTCCTTCATGGCCTCAGCAACTGCCATGTATTCAGCCTCAGTAGTAGACAACGCTACAGTGGACTGCAAATTGGACCTCCAACTTATAGGTGCTCTAGCCATAGTAAACAAATAGCCTGTAGTAGACCGCCTCTTATCTAGATCACCTGCATAGTCAGAATCAACATAACCCACCAATAACCTGCTAATATTATCATCCCTTTCAAACTTCAAACCCACATCTGTGGTGCCACTTATGTACCTCAAAATCTATTTAGCTGCTTGCCAATGCTCTTTGCCTGGATCATGCATATATCGACTAACCATACTCACCGCCTGAGAGATGTCTGGTCGAGTACAAACCATGGCATACATCAAACTGCCAACCACACTAGTGTAAGGTACATTAGCCATATACTGTCTCTCTTCATCTGTACTTGGAGACTGAGAAGCACTAATTCTGAAATGAGTGGCTAAGGGTGTACTGACTGGTTTAGTTTTCTCATCTATACCAAACCGCTTCAGCACCTTCAATAGATATTGCTTCTGTGTCAAACTCACTATGCCCTTTGCTCTGTCTCTAGTTATCTCCATCCCAAGTATTTTCTTGGCTTCACCAAGATCCTTCATCTCGAATTCAGAACTCAGCTGATTCTTCAAATTTTGAATCTCCTTAGCATTTTTAGAGGCAATCAACATGTCATCCACATATAATAATAGATATATGAAAGAGCTATCCTGCAATTTTCTGAAATAAACACAATGATCATACTCACTTCTAGAATATCCCTGCACTTTCATAAACTGATCAAACCTCAAATACCACTGCCTTGGAGATTGCTTCAACCCATAGAGAGACTTCTTCAACCTGCAAACATAATTTTCCTTCCCAGCTGTCTTAAACCCATCTGGCTGCAATATATAAATTTCTTCATCTAGATCCCCATGTAAGAATGCAGTCTTCACATCCATCTGTGTCAATTCAAGATTAAACTGTGCTACCAATGCCAACAAAATTCGAATAGAAGGATGCTTCACAACCGGAGAGAACACTTCATTATAGTCAATTCCTTCCTTTTGAGCATACCCCTTTGCAACTAGTCCAGCCTTGAACCGAACACTGTCTTTTGGACCTTCTTTCTTCGTATATACCCACTTGCAACCGATAGCTTTCTTCCCCTTTGGCAATTGCACTAGATCCCAAGTCTTGTTCTTATGAAGAGGGTTCATCTCTTCATCCATAGCAACTTTCCAATCTGCATTTTCTGAACTTCTAGTAGCTTCTTTGAAGTTGGAGGGCACTTCATCATCAACAATGGGAAGGGCAAATGCAACTGTTTCTGTAAAACGAGATGGTCGTTTGATATCTCTTCTTTGCCTTCTTGCTGCAATTGATTCTTCCTGCTGGGGAGGGTCTTGGATAGGAACTTCTTCCTCATCCTCAGTTTCAATCACATCATCTTCATTTTGGGCAGGAGTAGAATTTCCAACTGAACGTTTTTCTAACTCCACCTGTTGGAGAACTCTCGCACCAGTCGACTGAGAGCATCTACTAGTCGACTGTCCCGAGCTAATCTTCTGCTTCTCTTGATCAGGATCACCAGTCGACTGTATATGAGGACCAGTCGACTGTCCCGAGCTGATCATGCTGGTCTCATCAAAGGTAACATCTCTGCTGATTACTAACTTTTTCTGTTCTGGACACCACAACCTGTAACCTTTGACACCAGTACTGAAACCAACAAATATAGCCTTTTTGGCTCTTGCATCAAGTTTAGTTTCAGTTACATGAAAATAAGCAGGACAACCAAATATATGCAAAAAACTATAATCAGATGCAGGTTTACCACTCCATACCTCAATAGGCGTTTTGCCTTCAAGTGCTGCTGATGGTAAACGGTTGACAATGTGGCTTGCATATATAACAGCTTCTGTCCAAAATGTCTTCTTCAATCCAGACTGTGCTAGCATACATCTCACCTTCTCAAGTAAGGTTCTGTTCATCCTTTCTGCAACCCCATTTTGCTGTGGAGTCTTCCTAACTGTGAAGTGCCTCTGGATCCCTTCATCTTCACACAATTTCAGAAACGGATCGTTCTTGTATTCCCCTCCATTATCTGATCTCAGAACCTTAATCTTCCTTCCAGTCTGGTTTTCAACTTTCTTCTTCCAACTTGTGAACAATGTCAAAACTTCATCTTTGTGTTTCATGGTATATACCCAAACTCGTCTGGAGTAGTCATCAACAAATGTAACAAACCAGTGTCTACCACTCATAGAAGGTGTCTGACTAGGGCCCCAAACATCTGTGTGCACATAATCGAGGATACCCTTTGTCTGATGTACAGCTGTACCAAATTTCACCCTAGTTTGCTTACCCAAAACACAATGTTCACAAAATTTCAACTTGCACCCTTTAGCATCTTTAAGCAACTCTTGCTTCACAAGCCCCTGCAAGGCCTTTTCTCCTGCATGCCCGAGTCGCATATGCCACAACCTAGTAGAATCGGGAACAACCTGTTTAGGCCTTTCAGTTACACTGGCAGCCTGACCCAAATATGTTTTTCCCTGCAAGAAAAATAAGTTCCTTTTTCTTTGTCCTTTCATCACCACAAGTGATCCATTAGTCACCTTCAGAGTGCTACCTTCACTAGCAAATTTTAATCCACTGGCCTCCAAAACACCAAGTGAAATCAAATTCTTTTTCAAATCTGGAACATATCATACATCTGAAAGCTTCCTAATGAGACCATCGTGCATTAGCAATTCAATCTTCCCGATTCCTACCTTCTTACAAGGTGCATCATTTCCCATCAAAACTACTCCACCATCCATATACTCTAAGGAGGTAAACCACTCCTTTTTCCAAGACATATGATAGGAGGCTGTTGTGTCAAGAAACCATACTTCTTGATAAAGTGAGGGACTAGTTGCAAGTGCATAAGAAAAATTATCGTCACTATCTACATTATCAACAATCACATTTGCAGTCGAATTTCCCTTATTTCGTAGCTTAGGACAATCATTTTTCCAATGCCTCCTTTCATGACAGAAAGCACATTCATCTTTGGCTGGTATCTTTCTGTCCTTTGAAACTCCTCTCGATTTGGAACGAGATTTGTTTCCTTTATTCCCAGATTTGGTCTCAGATCTGGTCTCAGTTCTGTCCCTTACAATCAATGCCTCAGAAGTTTCTCTATCAACCATTTTATCCCTTCTCCTAGTTTCATTATTCAACAGAGCATTTGCAACATCTTCATATTTAACAGTATCTTTTCCATATATTAACGTTGTTGCTAAATGATCATAACTTTCAGGTAATGAATTCAACAGAATTAGGGCTTTATCTTCATCTTTAATTTGCTCATCCAAATTTAACAAATCAGCCAATAATTTATTAAATGATTCAACATGAGCGTTCATAGACATACCTTCAGTATAGGTGAAGCGAAAAAGTCTCTTCTTCAAATACAGCCGATTCTCCAAACTTTTCCTCATGTATTTGTCTTCGAGTTTCTTCCACAACACCGCAGCAATGGTATCCCTCATCAGATCGTACTTCTGAGCCTTCGCAATAAAGAGCCGAATAGTCCCACACGCAACTCGATTCAACTTCTTCCAATCTACATCGGACATATTCTTTGGTTTTTCTACCTCCAAAGCAACATCTTGTTCTTGTTGAACCAGAACATCCAACACCTCACACTGCCACATCCCGAAATTGTTTGTTCCATCAAACTTTTCAACTTCAAATTTTGCGTTGTGAATCGTTGTTCTGGACGAACTTGATCCCACAACATCCTTGGTTGCATCCGCATCACTCGCCATCTCCCTCTAGGTCGAACCGGAAGCTCTGATACCACTTGTTGTGCGGAATACGAATCAAACAACCAATCAAAGAGAGAAATAGCGAGAGAAAACAGAAAAACAAACAAACACAAGGACACAAAGATTTAATGTGGTTCGGCAAACAAGTGCCTACATCCACGGGGCGGTTGGGGTTTCTTCTTCAAATAATCACCAATGGGTGAAACAAACCCTTACAGAGATGACGGCTGCAAAATCCGAATAGAGGTCTATACTTTACAAAACCCTAACGGGTGTATTTATAGGAAAACTACTGGGCCTTTCGAAATGGGCCTTTTCTAGTTCACAAACCCGCCTCCAGTCGACTGGTCTTCTTACCAGTCGACTGGTCTTTAGTTCTGGACAGTCGACTGAGACACATCTTCAGTCGACTGCTTCTGCTGTATCTTTAGCCTTTGAAACTTCTCTCTGGACAGTCGACTGGTTCCCATAGTCAGTCGACTGATTTGCTGCAGATACGATGGATATAAACAAATCGAACCAGAATCGAGCCATTATCCAACAAGCACATAGCAAAATATTTAACAAAAATTTAATATGAGGAAAGTAAAGAACTTATCTTTCACCGTCTCCTCCCCTTCAGTTGATTAGAGTCAAGTCTGTTTAGGAACAAATCCGATCTATACTGTATTGCACCCAAAAACACTACACACCAATAGATAGACTCAATCTGAGGTCGAGATCTAATCAATCCCAAGAGCACCAAAGATCCCCTTTCTTGACCCCGAAACACCAAATCTGATGCACAAAGCAATTTCACAGCAAGTTGATTTCTCAACTACACAAGGATCTTATCTTTTCCCCCCAAACAAGAAACACCCAAATCCTCAATGAACAAATTGGATCTGGGATAGATCCATACCCGATCACTCACACAGATCGGAGGAGAGGGAGGAGACTAGCGGGGGCGTCCTTGCGCCTGGCGATGGTGACGCCATGGCTAGCGGCGACGCTGGAGTCAGGGGCGGCGGCGGGTCGCTGGAGGCCCAGCGGCGGCGTCAACTAGGAGCAAGTGCTGAATCTGATCACGAACTCAGATCGACGCCTCGCCTTATCGTCGATGGCCTCGCACGAAGGAGGCGAGGAGTTGCGGCGTTCGTCTATGGGAGCGACGATGTCGACCAAGATGGCGATCGTCGGTGACGATGGCCTTGATGGCTACGATGGCGCACGACGCACGACGACGACCGGTAAATCTCCTCTCTCAAATCTCACAAATTAATTTGTAGACTATCTCAAGATTGTTAGGTTTTGTGAGAAATTAACAATTGGGAATTAGGGTTTTATCTCTAGATCTAAGTTGCTTGAGATATTCACCCTAGGTATCAAAATTGGAATACCTAGACTGCTATCACAAGCCAGTATTTATTCCTAAATACTGGTTTGGGTATCGGGTTATAAGCCCACAAACCTGCGTTCCAATATCCAATCAATTGTACGTTCATTACACGTGTTACACATATGCACGTGCTATATTTATATAGAGAGAATATACTAATATATCCAACAGTAACTTGATCTCGAATGCAAGAATCTGAAACTGTTGAAGACTGCACGCTAACCATTATCCTTTTATTAATTCATTGTAATTCTTTTCTCACCAGGAGCTCATATCTTATGAACAAATCCTGGACATTTCTCGAGCTTTTCTTTGCAATATGGTTCGTGCTGGGCAATGTGTGGGTCTTTGATTCACGCTATGGAAATTTTCACGAAGCACCAAAACTTCATGTGTTTTGCATACTACTTTTATCTTTGGAATGCGATTGGATACTCTTTCCTTTTCTCTTGTTCATATTGCTCTGTTGTTGTGTTCCAATCATTAGCCGAGTGCTAGGTTACAACATGAACTTAGCCTCTGAAAATTGAGGGGCTATGGTTGATCAAATATTGAGATTGCCCCAATGGACTTTCAAGGCAATTGTCACTGATAACTCTATAAGTGTTCAACAATTTTATTCTCTTGTAATACCGATTTCTTTTCCACTCATTGATTTACTGATTGATAGTTTTTTTATTCCTTTTTGTAAAAAATGTGTAAGCAGGAATGTTGCATATGTTTGGCGAAGTGCCCCTGTTCAAATTCATTTCATCTTGGATGTATTGACCAATGGTTAAGGATCATATCTTGTTGTCCCTTGTGCGAAAAAGAGTTCCAGAAGTGATGGGAAAGAAATAATAAATTTCTAGTTCTAATTTGTATCTAAATGTGAAGATTTTTCTTGTTTTTCATTTGGATATAGCAAAGAAAAGTATTATTGATTTAAATTTATTATTTATTCGGATTATTATTTTGGCTGTAAGCCCCAATTTTTTTCAACCAATAAAGAGAACTGGTGCAAGCGGGACTCACTTATTCGAAAGACCGCTAAACAACTCTAGTAGCACTTGTGTTTGAAAAATCAGTTGAACTTAGTTATGAACTCTTCCATGCCTGATTTTGAATTCCTTGTAGACTTTTTTTTAAAAAAAATTATTATTATTATTATTTGCTCCGGTAGGTCGCCGAGATTGCCAGCGTTGATGTGACATCAACAAAGACAATTCCAAAAAGGGACAGGAATGATTTTTACAGATGCTTGGACTGGTTAATAGTTGGATTTTTCTCATCTCTAATATTATAATGGAAGAAGGTCTTAGTATTATTTATAGATATTTTGTCAATCTATCAACCCGTGCAATACACGTGCATAACTATTAAAAAGGAGGTTCTAAATTTAAATTCAGACTATTTCTAAAATTTTATTTTAAAAAACAATATTTATTAAGACGTGCATCGCACGTGTAAACAATACATAGATACAAAATGATGTGACATCAACAAAGACGATTCTAAAAAAGGGACCGGGACGATTCTTACAGATGCTTTGAACCGGTTTATAATTGGAAATTTTTCATAAGCAATAACCACAGAGATATTCAATGATGTGACATCAACAAAGACATTGCCAACCAAACCCTTAAAACCCTCCCATAGGCAAATTTTACAAAAAGACCCTTCAACCGGACCTCATCTCTGTGCCCCACAGTCTCTTTCTTCGCCGCCGAATGCGAAAATGGAACCGCAATGCATTTCGCACCGCATGATGGGGCCTCACTGTTTTTTTGTTATTTAATATTTATTTTATTTTTTGTTATTTATTTTGTTTTAATTTTATTTTTTGAACTTCTTTTTAAGTTACTAATTATAAATAATAATTATACAATTGTTTATTTTTAACGGACATCTTCAAAATGACACTAATATTAGATATCTTCCGAATTCGTTTTAAGTTTTAAATTAATAATATAGATCAATTAATTATATTAAAGAGAAATTGAAACGTAAAAATATTTGTATGCATTGATGGATTATTTATATATTCTATTGTTTGTATTATCCTTTTTGCATTCAAAAGAATTGATGTGAGCAAAAAAATTACAAACAAAATATTTAAAACCCTAAAATGAGATATCACTGGAGCACCCTATTCAAAACCGCAAATCAAAATGAGATATTCCAAGAAGTATGTTATAATGGAAACACATCATAAGAATGGGGATGGGGTTCTATTGGGAATGGTCTAAAAAGGGACTGGGACAATTCTTACAAATGCTTGGACTGGTTTATAGTTGGAATTTTCTCATAAACAATAACCACAGAGATATCAAATGATGTGACATCAACAAAGACCATTCTAAAAAGAGACCAGGATGATTCTTACAAATGCTTAGACTGGTTTATAGTTGAAATTTTCTCATCTCTACTATTATAATGGGAGAAGGGGTTAGTGTCATTTGTCACCATTTGTCATTTTGTCAACACGTGCAGTGCACGTGTTGGCAGTTTTTTTTTTCCTTTTCATTTTTTTTTTCTTTTCATTCCCCTCCACGGTGCATCGCGCGTGCATTATAGTTTTTTTTTTTTTTTTTTGCCCTTTTCGTTCTCCTCCACGCGCATCGCACGTGTTGGTATTTTTTTCCCCTTTTTATTTCTCTCCACGTGCATCGCACGTGCGTTATAGTTTTTTTTTTGGATCTTTTCATTCCTCTCCACGTGCATCGCACGTGCATGATACTAGTAAACAATAACCATAGAGATATCAAATGATGTCACATCATTAACAAAGATCATTCTAAAAAGAGACCAGGATGATTCTTACAGATGCTTGGTCTGGTTTATAGTTGAAATTTTCTCATAAACAATAACCACAGAGATATCAAATGATGTGACATCAACAAAGACCATTCTAAAAAGAGACCAGGATGATTCTTACATATGCTTGGACTGGTTTATAGTTGAAATTTTCTCATAAACAATAACCACAGAGATACAAAGACCAATGAAATTTTAAAAATTTTAAAAAGGGACCAAAAAGAATGACCACAGAGATACCAAATAGCGGATCATAAAACTGATCAGAAGTTAATAGTCAAAGTCCCCCTCTTTGTTTTTGCAAGGCATGAACAAAATTATTTTAGATCTGACTGTCACTTTCAATTAACCCCTTGCGCATTTTTTTTAATAAAGGTAAATATGTATTTTGCAGTTTAAAGAAAACTGATTTAATCTTCCAATACACATACCGTAACCATATCTCATAACCTGGTGGAAGATTAGTGAAAGTAAAATTTGAATATTCAACCTTATACTTATTAGATCATCTGTAGTTGTTTGCTAAATATCTATAATATGAATATTTCACTACAACCGTCGATGGATTCACCGGCACTTTTTTATAGATTCACCGGCGCTTATAAGCGCCGGTGAATACCCTACCGGCGTGTCGAACAGCGCCGCACCAACCGCCCGCGTTGCGCGTGCCAGACATTCACGGCCAGGTATGCCCAGCGCTTTAGAAACCGCCGGTGAAAGATGTATAATGGGCGGCGCTTGTAAAAGCGCCGGTGGATATTTGTTTTTATTTTTTTTTAAAAACAAATTTTAATATACCTCGGCGTTTCGGAAAACGCCGGGGTAAGTGTAACTTTTTTTTTAAAAAAAATGTTTTTTAAATTAAAAAAATTACAAAATTTAAAAATTAATAAAAATTGTAAAAAGTCTACCCGGCGCCCGGCGTTTTGGAAAACGCCGGGGTAGGTGTAACTTTTTTATAAAAAAAAAATTTAATTAAAAAATTAAAAAATTTAAAAAAATTTAATACAATTTTTTAATGGAGGAATATATACAAAATCTATAATAAATTACAGTAATCCATACAACAAGTAAAAAATCTTATACAGAGAGTATTAACTAATATGATCAGCATACAATCTTCTCTACATATGATCAGCATACTCTTATACAAAGAGTATTTTTGATGAGAACGGATAGAGTCTCTCGACTCCAGCCACATCAAAGTGCGTATATTATAATAAAAATTGTACAGGACATAGCTTTACAAGAAGTAAAACCCAGACAGTGAAGCAAGATACAGACAAGGAAGCAACTACACAATACAGGAGCAGCCATCAACATACAGACATAGAGAATCTAAAACAACGACCAAACAAGAAATCGGGCACTAAACGCCCCTAAGACTACGAACTCTCGCTAACTGAAGCAAGCGGCAGCAGCAAAATCCGGAGCAAAGGCAGCGCGCAAGGGGAGTCGAGTCCGCGGTAAAACAGACCCCCTCCCTCCCAGCCTGACAACCGAAAAGGAAACCCGAACGGTGGCAATCGAGACTAGGACCATCGAGATGGTCCCGTTCAAACTGCAAGCAAAACAACTCATCGATGCATCCAAACAGAACCAGAGCAACAAATGCTCTGAGAATCCCAACAAGCCAAAACCCAAAAGAAGCGGAAAAGTAGAGGAAAAAACTGGCCCTAGCAATCCAAAACATGGAGCTCAGACGCAGCACAGTCAAGATCGCAATAATAAGCTCCTACACACCAAAAATTGTCGCCAACTCAGAAAAAAAAATCAGGACTCAGGTGGGTGGAAATGATATCAAATTCCACTTCCTCCCAAATAACGAGTAACCAACGGCCAAAAGGAAAGTAAATTAAACCTCATAAGAGTGGAACAACTGATAAACAGATGAAGGATCCAAATCGGGATCTTGAAAAAACAATGCAGATAGAGATAAATAGGACAAACTAGCACAATTGCAGCAAGAACTAAGCACCATAGAAGAAAACGCAGAGGAAAGTGCAACCCAGTGCTCTCAATAGCACTAATCCTGTCCAACTAAAACAAAAGGCAACCTCCCACCAGCCACAAAACCAAAAAGGGGAGAGCCAGCCACATAGCACACAAAGAAAGAGCAATCCAGAGAAAAACAATGTCGATGCAATCGACAATGAAAAGCATACCGACTGCTAGCACACATATCAGAGGCAATGCAAGAGTAACAGAGTTAAAACATCCAGAGAGAAAATGTGCAAAATACAACATCAAACTAGTTACAAAAATGGAGCTATAGTTGGAGCATCAAAAAACCACAGATCTCACAACATCAACAGCCAGCAGCCCCGCAAAATTATAGGAGGGCTATCTAAAGAAGTATCAGCCCTAAAACCTTCAAAAGAGAGAGAGAGCATGTTGTCAGAACACATAACAGAGAAACGAAAGCCACCATGGGATCAAAAGTTAACCCTGCAAATAGAGAAGAGAGAAGTGAAAGCATGGTTATAAGAAACTATGAGAGAAACAAAGTAAATTAAACCGCATGAAGAGAAAGAAGACAATGGTATGCATTATTTAATAAGCTGAAAGAAAAATCGGCTAAATCCTTGGGCTTCGATTCCGAAGACCACAGTTTAAAAAGAAAAAGGAATTCTTCAATAATCACATTAGTAGAAGCGCTACGTTTCTGGAAAATTCTACTATTCCTTTCCTTCCAAATCACCCAAATAATGGTATGATATGATAAAATACGAGCGTTACGGTATGGGCTATTAGAAGGTATGGAATACCAAACGGACGCTAAGTCTGGGGGAGTAGAGGCGGAACCCCACGCCAAAACGCAAATCTTCCATAGTGAGATAATAGTAGGGCATTGAGTGAAAATATGGTTGACATTCTCAGCATGAAGAGAACACAATGAACAGAGTTGGCCCCAAGCTAAGTTTCTTTTGTTAAGATTTTCGACAGTGAGGAGCTTGTTATTGAACGCAAGCCAAGATGTGATCTTAACCTTAAGAGGCGCCCATGAGTCCCAAAAAAAGTGGCTGTGGGCGAGCGTACGCCTCTCGAGTTAATGAAGTGATAAAAAGATTTCACCGAAAACGTGCCAGTCGAGGACCAGCGCCAGCCGATTCCCTCGAATGATTTCCATACATAGCTATTGAGAAAAGACATGAGTTGATCACGCATATCGCTCAGAGGGGGAGTAAGAACAATTGAGAAAGGAATAAACCAGTAGCAAACGTCGTCAATCAAAGTGAAAGAATCCGCTACAGTAGCCCTGGGCAAAACTGCCAAATGGAATAGAGAAGGAAAGGCCGTGGCAAGAGTGGTGTTGCCAATCCACAAGTCAGTCCAGAGCTTGGCTCTAGAACCATCGTGGCAGATACGATAGGAACTACACTGGAAAGCAGCTGCGGCCTTCCAGATACCCTTCCAGAAGGGAGAAGCGAGGCGATGAGTCGCCTCCGGAAACTCCCACCATGAAGAAGAGGAAGGACGATAGTTCCTAATACAATGAATCCAAGGAAGGTGGTCAGAGTTATGAAGCTTCCATAGCCATTTACCTAAGAGGGCAATGTTATGGTGACGAATATCCAGCACACCAAGGCCCCCTTCCTCTTTGGACGTACAGATAAGTTTCCACTGACACAGGTGTGACCCTGGTTTAAAATTAGGAGAACCGTTCCAGAAAAAATTGCTCCTAATTTGATCCAATCTTTTAATGACCCAAGAAGGCAAGAAGTAGAAAGACATAAGGTAGAGAGGCAAGGCTGAAATCACCGAATTAATAAGGGTCAGTCTGCCTCCTCGAGACAAGAGCTTGCTCGACCAAACATTAAGCCTAGTCTCAACCTTTTCAATTAAAGGGAACCAGTCCGATCTATGTAGTTTACCCCAGCGAAGGGGAATACCCAAGTAGGTAATCGGGAAAGAGGCAACGGGACAATTGAAGAAATTGACTACCTCTACTTGGCGGTTGGGAGAACCACCCAACCAGAGCACAGAGGACTTTTGGAAGTTAATCGACAAACCGGAAGCCATTTCGAAACAGTAGAGTAGCAGCTTGAGATTACGCATAGAGTGGATACTGGGTTTGGTGAATATAATAGTATCATCGGCATATTGAAGGTTGAGCACTCCCTCCAAGAAGGGGGAACTACCCAGACCTTCAACCATCTGCAGATTCCAAGCATTGCGCAATAGTTTGCTGAAGACATCTGCCACAAGCGAGAAGAGAAGAGATGATAGTGGATCTCCTTGACGGAGACCACATCTGATTTTGAATTTGTGACCTTCCGACCCGTTGATGAACTCATGTCTTATAATTATACAATTGTTTATACATCTTAAAAATGACACCAATATTAGATATCTTCCGAATTCGTTTTAAGTTTTAAATTAATAATATAGATTAATTAATTATATTAAAGAGAAATTGAAACGTAAAAATATTTGTATGCATTGATGGATTATTTATATATTCTATTGTTTGTATTATTCTTTTTGCATTCAAAATAATTGATCTGAGCAAAAAAATTACAAACAAAATATTTAAAACCCTAAAATGAGATATCACTGGAGTACCCTATTCAAAACCGCAAATCAAAATGAGATATTCCAAGAAGTATGTTATAATGGAAACACAGAATAAGAATGGGGATGGGTTTCTATTGGGAATGGTCTAAAAAGGGACTGGGACAATTCTTACAAATGCTTGGACTGGTTTATAGTTGGAATTTTCTCATAAACAATAACCACAGAGATATCAAATGATGTGACATCAACAAAGACCATTCTAAAAATAGACCAGGATGATTCTTATGGAGAGATGGGATTCCAAACAAATAAATAATTTTTTATTATTTTTTGTATGTTAGTCAACACGTGCAGCGCACGTGTTGATAGTTTTTTTTGTCTTTTTCCTTCTTCCTCCACGTGCATCGCACGTGCATGATACTAGTAAACAATAACCACAGAGATATCAAATGATGTGACATCAACGAAAACCATTCTAAAAAGAGACCAGGATAATTCTTAGAGATGCTTGGACTGGTTTATAGTTGAAATTTTCTCATAAACAATAACCACAGAGATACAAAAATCAGGGCCGGCTCTGATATGTAGGCGGGCAAGGCGGCCACCTCGGGCCCCCGCCGAAATCGCGATTTTAGGGGTCCCCAATTTCAAACTTTTCTTGTAAATATAGGCACGCATTTCGGGCGTAAAATTTTTTTTGCATGTTTTTTTTAAAATGTATGGGACAGGGGGGCCCATTTCGAAAGTTCGCCTAGGGTCCCCGGAACTCAGGGCCGGCGCTGACGAAGACCATTGAAGTTTTCTCATAAGACAATTCTAGAAAGGGACCAGAAAGAATGACCACAGAGATACCAAATAGTGGATCATAAAACTGATCAGAAGTTAATAGTCAAAGTCCCCCTCTTTGTTTTTGCAAGGCATGAACAAAATTATTTTAGATCTGACTGTCACTTTCAATTAACCCCTTGAGCATTTTTTTTAATAAAGGTAAATATGTAATTTGCAGTTCAAAGAAAACTGATTTAATCTTCCAATAGACATACAGTAACCATATCTCATAACCTGGTGGAAGATTAGTGAAAGTAAAATTAAATCAGTAGTCGGTTGTACTTATTAGAGCATCTGTAGTCGGTTGCTAAATATCTAAAAAATGCGCTGCACCCGTTTGTCAAATATCTATATTATCGATATTTTGCTACAGTCGTTTGCTATAAATGAGAATCGATATCGAATTTATTTATATATGAGCGACGGCACTCGAAGGGCTGTCTCAAATAAAAAAAAAAAAAAATTCGTCGGACAGCACTTTTCTTGAAAAATAAATTAATTTTTGCAATTAAAAAGTGCCAAAAAGGAATTAAAAAAACCGAAAAAGAAATTCTCCTCATACGGCACTTCGAGTGCCGTCCCACACCCTCCCTCGGACCACGCCCTCCATAAACCAACAGTTTAACCTCCAACATGCTAAACTCGCGTTAGACTTGGCAATAACGATCGAATGTGCAAAGAGTGGTAAACCAAGAAACTTTATGTGAATGAACAACCTATCTTCAGGCTAAAGGTTACAATTCATTTTAAATGATAATTTGAAAATTCCAACTTATGTGGAAAATTTCAGTGTGATAGTGTCATGCAAGCGTGAAGATTATAATGCTCTGGATCTCTGAAAATTTAAAATTTCGGTTATGCAGGAGATTGAGAGAAAGAGTGGATGGAGAATGATGGGTTAGAGCATCTGTAGTCGTTTGCTATATTTCGATAATATCGATATTTAGGTTAAAAAGCAGCTGCAGTCGTTTGCTATATATCGATATTATCGATAAATCGCTACAGTACATTGCTATAAATGAGAAGCGATATAGCTTTTATCGATATCTGAGGGACGGCGTTCGAAGAGCCGTCCCACTAAAAAAATTACTATTATAATCGTCACTTTGAAAAAATCCTAATTTATCAGATAAAAGCCTTTTTTCCCGGACGGCACTTGATGTGCCGTCTGTCGAACTTTAATAAAAAAAAAATATCTGCTACTATAAAGATAATTAGGGGTCATTAGGTATTAAGTATAGATAATGGGTCATTTATCTATATGCTTAGTGTCCAAAAGTGTCCAAAAGTGTCAGATAAGAGCATCCACAGTCGTTTTTCTCATTTGGTATAATATGGCAGCTACAGTAATAGCAAATACAATCGTTCACTGCAGTCGTCGTTTGCTATATTTTTTCTATTTTTTAGAGAGACGGGGTATGATACCCCGTCCGATCGTTTTAAATAAATTAAAAAAATTTAATTACTTATTAACTATTAAACTATATTAATTAACTAAATTAAATAATATAAAACTAACTAAACCTAATTAATATACTAACTTAACCTATTAATATACTAACTAATCCTAATATACTAACTAAAAGTACCACACTAACTAATGCCAGCATTCAATGCTCTCCTGAAAATCTGGACGGGGTATCATACCCCGGACGGGGTATGTGTCCCCATCCCACACTATATATATATATATATGTATATATATATTTTTTTTATCCTATCGCTTACATCGTGGCCGTTCGTTTTATTTAAAAAAAAAAACAAATATAAAAAAAAAGGGAGAGACGGGGTTTGATACCCCGTCCGGGCTATCATTCCCCGTCCGACCTTTTAAAAAAAAAAAAATTAATAAAATAGGAGAGACGGTATATGATCGTCCGTCTGATACGATTAAAAAATTGTTATATCCTTCGCACGGTATATGATTCCCCGTCTTCTATATTTGAGAATTCTTACTTTCGTTTCTCAAATTTGTGAAACAGATTTGAGACGAATGGAAAAAATGGCAATTATAGCAAACGAGTGCAGCGCACCGTTTGCTATAATATGGGGAAATGGGAGAAATAGAAAACGACTGTGGATGCTCTAATGGGTCATTTAATATGCTTAGTGTCCAAAAGTGTGTCGGACGGCACTTCATGTGCCGTCCTAGACACACTGTGCAATTTTTTTTATTTTTTATTTTTTTTTTAAACGGACGGCACTTTGTGTGCCGTCCGACGATTCCGCGCCCAATTTTTGCTTTTTCGCCCTCCGACGGCATATGAAATGCCGTCGCTTAATATTAAATAATTGTTTGCTATAATATAGCTTTCGACGAGTGCAACGAAATCCAAATTTCTATTTCTATTTATCGATATATGGATAAATTTAACAATAACGACTACAGATGCTCTTAGGAAGAAAGGATGGACATCTCAAAGGTGAAAAAAAGGAATTAGAGAAGGAGAGAAAAATGGTAAAATGCTGGATGAATTTCCTGTAAAGTGCAAAATGGCCAAAAAAATTACTTCCCTGTTGGACGGCACTTCACTTCATATGCTGTCCCTCCTTTCGGCTGGAATTATTTTTTTTTTTCTTCTCCGACGGCACTTCATATGCCGTCGCTCCGATTATTATTATTAATTTTTTATTTTCGCACTCCGATGGCACTTCGAGTGCCGTTCCACAAAATTTATTGTTTTTTTTATTGTTTTTTTTTTCTCCGACGGCACTTCATGTGTTGTCGCTTATTATTTTAAGATAGAAAGCTAAAAAATAGCTTTAAACGACTGCAGCAAAAGTTCGATTCCTATTTTCATTTATCTATATATCCATATTTTTACATTCAACGACTACAGATGCTCTTAGGTCAATTTAACTTAACTACCAAATATATGAGTCCAAAGTAGTTTGTTTGTAAGTGTAGAGATACGAAAGAAAAATAAGGATTTGATCATTTGACCAAATCCAAAGTTTGTTTGTAAGTGTAAAATTCATCACTTTCAAATATAAGTCATCGCTTAGGTGGCGTAAAAGATTGAGGAATTTTATCCCCTAAAAAAACTCCAATTTAGCAAGTAGTATATACATTTCTCTCTTCTTTATCATATCCACTCAGTTGGATCAATGGGTGGATCTAAATTTTAATTATTTTATTAATTTTAGTTCTTTTCTTTTGTTTTATTACAAATTTTGTCAAACAAGAATTTTTGTTTCAACGAGTATTACAACTTACAAACATATATGAAAATGACTTGCTAAATTCTTTAAATTACAAGAAAAATTTTGTTTCAAAAATAATTTCATATTACATTCGACTAAACTTGTCACTAAGAAAAAGGTAGGTACCCCTAATATATATATCACATTAGTCAAAGTCAAAGTTTTCCTATTTGATCTTTTGTTTTGAGCATAGTAGCAAAGTTCATAAATAATTTGCGAATTTGGTGAATTATTCATGAATAATTTGTCTGCTGAATCAATTCATGATTTAATCATCAATTTATGTTTAAATCATGCACTTCACGAATTATTCGTGAAAGCGCGATTTATTGGCAAATAATTTGCGAATTAAACGAAATAATCGCTAAATTTGTTACTATTTTTCATATTTATGGATTTAAATATATATATTTCCTTAGGTGATCGATACTGAGATGCATAAATTTTCTTTTCAAATTTTTCCGATTTTTCTCAATTTTTTTTGCATTTTTACTGAATTCTGAATATTAAATTTTGACGAATTATTTTCGAATCCCAAATTTGTGACTATTTTTTAGTCGTGACTTGTTCTTTCTCCTTTCCCTGTCTGGTCTTGCAAGGCACGAAATATTGAAAATGTCAAGAAACGGCCTCAACCTTGTTTTCTCTCGGAAAAAAAAATTGAAAACTTATTTTTTTGTCTTTCTAAACTTAAATTGTGTTTGTAAAGGACCGTGGGCTTCATGGACATTCAATATCAAACTTGGGACCTAAGAAAAACTTTTCTTATCTCTTTAAATTCGAGGGCTCTCCCACATTCTTAGGATATTTTTCTCAGCACTTAAAAAAAACTAGCAAATAGGATCGAGAGGCTTAACCACGGCAATAGCTGTTGCATTTGCCTTGTTTCTTCTCCTAGGTGGCTTCATCACCATCTGTACCAGCTTTTCTCGTATGTTCTTTTTGCTTATTTTATTTGAAAGTAAATTCGTACATCCATACATTGCGTAAGAGTATCCACAGTCATCTGAGGTATGCATATATGCATATTATACACTAGTATTTTGATCGTTTGCTGCAGTCGTCGAAAGGTATAAAATGTATAAAATTGAAAAAAAATTACGAACGAAACATAATGTTTCGCCTATCAAATTTTTTTTTGGGGGGGGGGGGGGGGGGGGGGGGAGGAGGAGGGGGGGGGTTCGAATTTTTTCAAATGTTTTTAAAATTTAAAAAAAAAATCGCGTGGGCCCCACATGAGACGAAATATGATGTTTCGCCCCATTGTCATGTTTCGTCCGGTGGATATTTCCTTAATTAAGGTTTTAATTAAGTTATTAATTTACTAAACTTAATTAATTAACTAATTATTTAACTAAAATTCTAATTAAAAGACTAATTAAACTAATTAACTACTAATTAAGATGTTAAGATTTGAAGATTTTTTTCTCCTTCGGACGAAACATCATGTTTGGTCCAATCATTTAAAAAATAATTAAATAATTCAGACGAAACATCACATATATATGCATATTGCTATATCCCAGACGAAACATCAGGATGTTTCATCACTCATAATATGCATATTGCTATATCTCATGCTATATTTGGCTTTTTTACTATAGCAAAAAAAAAATATGGAAAAAAAGTTAACGACTGTAGCAACTACAGTTGAAAATTATGCATAAAATGCATTTTTAGCTAACAATTGTGGATGCTATAAGTACTTGACAACACATATGTATTATATGTGTATGCATCAAAATGTTTATTAGAACCCTTCTTCTTTTGATTTTTTTTATATGTCACTTTTCGAAACTATTTGCAGAAAGATGACAGTTTTCAAAGTATTTGTACTCGTGGACTCAACAACTAAACTCGTCGTTCCCAAAGATGAGTTTAGTTGTTTCATACTCGCCGTTGGAACATGGCGAGTGTAGTTTTTTTTTTAGAAACTCGCTATTCCTAACGGCGATTTTAGTTCAAAATTTTCAATGAATACTTGTCGTTCCCAACGGCGAGAACATTTACACTAGACTTGCTGTTGAGAACGGCAAGTTTAGTTTAGTTTAGTTTTTTTTTTGTTGGAAGACTCGCCATTCCCAACGGCGAGGACATTTACATTAGACTCGCTGTTGGGAATGGCGAGCTTAGTTCAAAAAAAAATTATATAGAGTTTTTTTCCGAAAATTCTCTAAGTCCAATAAAGTGTTTCACTCTCTGTGGAATTTCCTATATTCTCGTCGTTCTCAACAGCTAGTTTAGTATAAATATCATCGTTGTTGGGAACGACGAGTCTTTATTGAAAATTTTGAACTAAACTGGATATTCCCAACAAGTCTAGTGTAAATGTTCTCGCTATTGAGAACGGTGAGTCTTCAATGAAAATTTTGAACTGAACTCGCCAATGGGAACGGCTGTGTTCCAACGACGAGCACAAAATAACTAAACTCGTCGTTGGGAATGGTAGATTTAGTTGTTGAGTCCACAAGCGCAATAATACATTGGCAATTATTCTCTTTCTGCAAATAGTTTCGAAAAGTGGCATAGTATATAAAAAAAAATCTCTTCTTTTAGGAATGTCTACTACAATTCTTATTTGAACATGTAATAATGCATGCATGATGTGTTTTTTCTTCGTAGTGCTAGAAGTTAAGAACCTCATACATAACATTGCTTTTATGAACTTCATAATATTACCCACATGATTATTGCATGATTTCTTATGTTTAAAATAGGATTGTGAGAAAAAGTAGGAGGTTGCTTCCTACATTTACTCTTCTTTATATATATATTTTTATATAAATAAAAATCCCAGATCAAAAATAGTCTCAGTAATTTTTTTTTGTATAGATAGCAATTATAAAATTATATGATAGACTTTACTAAGAGCATATGTAGTCGTTTTCTATATATGCAAAAAGTAGGAAAAAGCATCTGTAGTCATTTTCTATATATATATATATGCAAAAAGCAGAAAAAAGCATTTGCAGTCGTTTTCTAAATATCTAAATTTTGGATTTTCGATCTACAATAGCCGTCTATATTTGACAGAAGATGTGGCATATTATAGCAATCGGAATATGATTTACTGTCTATATGTCGGACGGCATATGATATTCCGTCTGAGAGAAATTTTTAATTGCGAATAGTCTCCGATGACGCATGATCTTCCGTTTCGAAAAAAGTTAAAAAAAAAAAATTTCAGGAGGTTGATCTTCCTTCTTGGAAGAGAGAGAAATGGTGGCACAATTCCATTTTTGATGTGCCGCCCTTCATTTTTTTCAATTTTTTTCAAAATTTTTTTTCTTTCTTTTTTTTCCTTTTTTTTTGGGACGGCATCATCTGCTGTCTTTCACAAATTTTTTTTAAAAAAAAACACAAATCTGCAAACGGTAAATAATCTTCCATTTAATTAAAAAAAAAGCCATTTTCTGAGTTTTGACGACTGCAGTGCTACGCCCTAATTGCTATTTCTATATTTTTTATATACCAATTTTTCAACAAAACAACTGCAGATGCTCTAAAAAGATATATTTGCTTAAAGCATCTGTAGTCGTTGTTTCTATTTTTTGGGTATTTGGCAAATGAAAATAGAAAATATGACGGCGCGCTGCAGTGGTCCAAAGTTAAAATTTGGCCAGACGAGGTATTATCTTTCGTCTCAAACTTAGCCCAAAAAAAAATAAAAAAAATAAAAAATAAATTGCCTGTTTTGCCCCCCTCCAAAAAATAAAAAAAATAAAAAAAATAAAAATAAATTGCCTGTTTTGCCCCCCCCCCCCCCCCCCCCCCCCCCCGCAAAAAAAAAAAAAAAAAAAAAAAAAAAAAAAAAAAAAAAAAAAAAAACCCTCCCAATGTGAAGGACGGTGTGTTATACACCGTCCAGCACTTTTGTCTTTAGCGAAAGTGTTAGGACAGTGTATAATACATCGTCCGACACTTTCTTTTATATATTTTTATTTTTAATCTACTGAACGACTCTTTATCTATCGTCCAATACAAAAAAAATTAAAGCGACGGAACATAATCTTTCGTCCGATCAGAAAATTTTAAACGGCGATGGTCGATGGATAACCTATCGTCCGGCTATATTTTGGCAATTGCCATTTCGATTGCCAAATATAGTCGGGTACTGTAGCGAATGAAGCCATTTTTTTGGGTGTTTGGCCAACGACTACATTGGGTATTTTTTCCAAATTTTGGAAAATTTGAAAATATGCAGATGCTCTTATGCAATACACATATTTATTTTATTATTTTAAAATAGAATTATTGTTTACTATTTCTAATACGAGAATAGAGAAAATAAATAGTTGAATGAAATATTTAAAGATATTTCTTATTTTTTTTTAAAATAAAAGTTGGTTCTTCATGCTTACATTTTTAGCTGCCCAAATAGAAGATCTTCCTCTATCTCACTTAGAAATTTTCGTTCTACAGGTAAGGGCTTTTGTTACACGTGAAGAACAATCTGAATATGGGTGTTGATACCACCAAATCCAATTTTCCTTTCATCTTCTTCCTTCCTCTTGTTCTCCATCTTCTTCTTCTTCTTCATGGAGCTAATTCCTTAACTGACAGCCAAGCTCTCCTCCACTTCAAGTCTCAAATCTCAGACCCATCAAACTTCCTCAACTCATGGAACCAATCCAACAAACCCTGCAACAAATGGTTCGGCATCACCTGTGGCTCCTCTTCTCCTCAGAACCTCAACAGAGTCACCTCCATCGAGTTGACTTCACTGAACCTGACCGGTACTCTCTCCCCATTCTTATCCAACCTCACTTTTCTCACCACCCTCAACCTCTCCACCAATCAGTTCCACTCCAACATCCCTCCCGAGTTCGGTTCCCTCGCAAACCTCCAGGTTCTTGACCTCACCCACAACTCTTTCACTGGCGATATACCTCCTTCTCTCACCCACTGCTCCAAACTCCGCCAAATTGTTCTCAAGCTCAACGATCTTAGTGGCCCAATCCCGGGCAATTTCAGTCAATGCATCCATCTCGACACGATCGACCTGTACAGCAATCAGCTCACTGGAACCATCCCTGCATCGCTGGGCGAGCTTCCCAATTTGAAGAAACTGAGTCTTGTTAGGAACCAGCTTGTGGGTGGAATCCCTCCGTCACTCGGGAATCTGACAACCCTTTCTTATTTTGCTCTGTCTACTAATCCATTAGGAGGACGAATCCCTGTGGAACTTGGCAAGCTCAAGAATCTCACGCTGTTCGCTTTGGCGATCAACAACTTGACAGGGGAGATACCGCCTTCTCTTTTCAATATCTCGTCTATGGTTACCTTCCATACCGGAAATAACCAGCTTTCTGGTGAGCTACCAAATGATATGGGCACTACTCTTCCCAACCTCGAGGGTTTCTATGTTTTCACTAACCGAATCGGAGGCAGGCTTCCTATGTCTCTACCAAATGCTTCGCGTCTTCAAGGGTTTATGGCAGATGAGAACATGTTTGTTGGCGAAATCCCTAATAATCTGGGGACTTTGCAGAGCCTTGGTGTGTTTGTAGTTGGAGAGAATCAGCTAGAAGCTTCTCAACCTGGTGGTTGGGACTTTCTCGACGCTCTGGCGAACTGCAGCTCTTTGTACTCGCTGTCTTTGCCTCAGAATAAGCTTCAGGGCGTTCTTCCTAGTTCTGTTGGGAAACTTTCTGATCAAATGTATTGGTTTGATATGGCTGAAAATAATATTTCAGGGATAGTTCCTTCTACAATTGGCAGATACAGTCAGCTATCTTTGCTAGATTTGTCACTGAATCAGTTCTCTGGTACCATTCCTGAGTCGATTGGTATGCTACAAAGCGTGAATGGACTGTTGTTGTTTGGAAATAGATTTCATGGGAAAATTCCAACATCTATTGGAAATCTTACGCAGATCTCTGAACTTCGTCTTGATATGAATCAGTTGGAAGGGGGTATACCTCCAAGTATTGGGAATTTGTCCCAATTGAATAATCTAGTTCTTTCATACAACAATCTAAATGGTAGCATACCAGGGGAAGCACTGAGCCAGCTTTACTCTTTGACGCGGTCATTAAACTTGTCGCACAACTCGTTCACTGGAACCCTGCCGACCCAAATTGGTAGCTTGATCAATCTCAATGTTCTCGATTTATCAGAAAATCGATTTTCCGGAGCGATTCCGCCTTCTTTGGGGGCTTGTCAGCTCCTTAACAAACTTTTCATGCAGGGTAACTTGTTTGAAGGAGTCATTCCATCACAAATGAGTGGATTGAAAGGGATGCAGGAGCTAGATCTCTCGCTTAATAACTTATCGGGCCTAATTCCAGACTTTCTCCAAGGGTTGCACCTCCAGTATCTGAATTTATCCTTCAATAACTTTGAGGGTCAAGTGCCACAAGGGGGAGTCTTTGGCAACGGGACGGCGGTTTCACTTGTTGGAAACTCTAGGCTTTGCGGAGGCGACTCAGAGTTAAATCTTCAGCCATGCGATTCTACTTCGAGGAGTCATCACTCCAAAGTCAAAATTATTATCCCAGTTGTCGTTGCTTCCTTGTTTATAATCTTGTTGGCTGTAGGTTATTATATGTGGAGGCAGAGATCCAGAAAAAGAGAAAGCGCTGTGATGCCTTTCCTTAGCGATCAATTTGCTCAAATTTCTTACGGCGAGATATACAAAGCAACCAATGGCTTCTCCTCGTCAAATCTTATTGGTGCAGGATCTTTCGGGTGGGTTTATAAGGGAATCCTCAATTCTTACCCGAATCGGGTTAATGCTATTAAGGTCCTCAATCTTGAGCAAAGAGGAGCAATGAAGAGTTTTCTAGCTGAATGCAATTCCTTAAGAGTTATAAGGCATCGGAATCTGGTCAGTGTTGTTACTGTTTGCTCAACCTTTGATCCAAATGGCAATGAATTTAAAGCTCTGATTCTTGACTACATGCCGAATGGTAGTTTGGATGAGTGGTTGCATCCGAGGTTGGGAGATGAGACACTCAATACGAAAAGTTTAAGCCTAGTTCAGAGGTTGAACATAGTCATAGATGTGGCTTATGCGTTGGATTATCTCCACAATCAATGTCAAACGGCAATTATTCACTGTGATTTGAAGCCTAGCAATGTTCTTCTGGATCGGGACATGACCGCGCATGTCAGTGATTTTGGATTGTCGAGATTTCTTTCGAGACCTATTAGCTCGTATGTAGATACGAACAGTTCTGCTGGAATTATTGGGTCAATTGGATATACAGCTCCAGGTATGATTCCATATCAATTGAATCAGTTCTCTTCTATTTTATTGCATATAACTCTGACTGTTCAGTAGTAATTGCCTCACTGGTTAATGTGTACAAAAATCGCAGAATATGGTATGGGAGGCTCTGCCACCGCTCAAGGAGATGTCTACAGCTTTGGCGTGCTTCTACTTGAAACATTCACTGTGAAGAGACCTACGGATGAGACATTCCGAAACAATTTAAACCTCCATAAATATGTTGACCTGGCCTATCCTGATCGTGTTCTAGACATCGTTGATCCATCCATTTTGAAAAATATTGGAGAAGAATCAGAAGAAGCAACTAACGATAAAAAGTGTCTGCATGAGTTCATGATTTCGATATACACTGTAGGGCTTCTTTGTTCCAGAGAATCTGCGAATCACCGGATGAAAATGGGGGACGTCGTTAAGGAGTTGCTTCTGTTGAAGGAGACACTGGACATAGAAAGAGATGGACAAGATTATTGATTAGTAGATTGAACAGAGGATGTTAGAGCCTTCTCTTGTATTTGTAAGTAAGAATTTATAGTTTGCAATGATCTTTTAGCTGAGATCAATAAGAGAAGAAAGTTAGTTTTTGTTTCAATCCAAGAGCTTGTAACATAAATAAATGTTATATAAGATTGAGAACACGATAAACTCGAAATTCTTATGTTGGTAATACAAACATTTTGAATCTTGTTGTATTTTGACGTTGTCCTGGCAGACAGCACTGTTACTTCTTAATTTATCTCTACTTTCAGATGGTGAGTTAAGCATCTATATATATACAAGAGGAAGTAATGAATAATTAGAAAGAATTCCTTTTTTTGAGAATCAAAGATTCTTTTCTTGAGAATAAATTAAAAAATAAGCATCCTTTTATAGTACTCACCACTTCTTGAGGAAATTCAATGGTTTCTATGCTTCACAATGACAGCATGATCATCCCTGTTTGCCATGGATTATAGGAATTTTCTTGGCTGTCATGGATGACTCTTGATGGTACGTAGATATGTAGTGGGAGTTTTTTTTCTTCTAGTTAATATGATCTATATTTCTTTTTTTTTAAAAGACTACCTTTCAATTTCTTTAAGATTCGTGTTTGTATGATCTTCTCCAAAATTGGAGGATTAATATTTTTTGTTAAGGAGATCCAAAAACTCCCCTACCATGGCATTTATATAGCCTCGATTTGTTCAAATGCTGCTAGCTCGACTAACTTTATTTTGTGACTGTTTTTTATTTCTTTTCTTTTCTTGTCATTTGAAGTTGCGGATGAATATTCATTGGTGGTGGTGACGTGCGAAGATGTTTAAGGGTTTATCACATATCATATAAAAGGAGAAATAAATAATAATTAATAAGCCATATGTTGCGTGGTCCTCTCCTATCTGATCTTGTTAAAAATTAAGCGGAGTAGTTGCGTTCAATTTGATCTTCTTGTTAAATTAGGAAGATCATGCTTTGAGACATGGCGTCCTGCTTGATCTCCTGAAAATTTTGCTACATAATGAAGTGTGCTTTACGATGTTGCTCTTTCCAATCCTCGGTGCCAATGCCCTTTCTACGAGCTACAGGTTCTCTATGGTACATTTCAACTATTGGATTGTCTCCCCTAGCTCCTTTGAAATTTACAAGTGCCTCATTCCTTGAGAGTATTTTGAACTAGTATACATAAACAATAATACAAAGCAATGCACTATATATAACTTTGGTAATACAGAAAACAGAGCTAGTACTTAGTAGCTTAGATCACAGGGAAAAGAAAGATTCTATGAATTTAGTTATTACAGACATATTTCTAGCTAGTAAATGCATCTGGAAACATATATAGATTCATATTAAATCTATATATCTGGAAACATATATAGATTTTATTGTAAGCTGGAACAGGGCAACTTCATGCTCCAAACCCGAGGTCTTCATCGATTTTGATCTTAAACTGTAAAAGTAAAGAACACACATCTTTTAAACAAGAAAAATCAAACAAATAGATACTTCAATTATCATGAGATTTGAGAAATCAACATTCTATTTGAGAAATCAGAAAATGGCAAATGGCGGTCTCATTTTATTATTGTGATATCCTTTCCTTTCAATGTCGGCAATTTCGTGAAGGGCAAAAAATTCAAATATTTATTTTTGTAAGGAAATTCGAAATATTCAAATATATACTCACTTTTATGACCATTAATTAATTGTGATTTTTACACATTCCCCTTGGACATGAATTCATGGGAGAATGAGTAGCTAACAATTTCCTCGTTTGTGAACGTAAAGCCACTTGGATTACTACTGCTTCATCTAAATTTATGTCCTGATCTTTTCCTGCAATACCTAAGATAAATGAGGGAAATGGAGGGATTCTTGTCATATAGCGCCAACCTCAAATGTCTTAAATAAGAGGGAAAATAATATAAGAAAACAATTATACTATTGATACATATTTCCAAAGAATTAATAATGGTTACTCAGTTTATGTTTGATAATTTCCAACAAACATGATAATTTATCACCATCTATAACAAATACTTGTTCTTTCTTTTACAATAAACTAATTATTTGCTTTAAACAATATATAATTTAGAATTTCTCAGAATCGGGAAAAAGTTAAGTATTACTTCCTCTTATCCGAAATTAACTATCCATTTTTTCATTTTAGAATGTCCCAAATTAAGAATCTTATATATTTTAGAGTGTTGTTTGCTTTATAAAGTCAAAATTATATCCTTATTAAAATTCTGTTAATTATTTTAATTATACACACTAACCAGCTATTCATAGAAAAAACACACACACGAACTTTTAATGAGATCATAAACCAGTACTCACTCCATTTATTCATGGGAAACACAAACTTTTTGTATATTGTCTCATCTGTGTCCAGAAAAATTAAAGTGAGGGGAGAAAGTATTTAAGAAATAGTTTAAGAAATTGAGAGAGATAGTGGGCAAATTAGTAAACTGCACGGCTTCTTAATTACTACACGTGAAAATGAAAATGACAAAGTAGACAGTTAATTGGGAATGGAAGGAGTATAATGCATAAAGGTTAACCTTTTATTCCTTTTTTTGTTACTCAATGTACATTCCTCAAACATATATATGTCCATTTGCAAATCCATAAAAGTTAACTAAAAATGTGAAAAATTAAAATTTCTTCTACAATAATGCTACACCCACAATATTTTCTACAATATTTTTCTTTATAATCTTATGTGATACAATATTATTGAAGATTATTGTAAAATAGATTATAGAAAAGATGAAGTTCAAAATTTTTCAAAATTGGCATAAAGAGGGGTAAAGCATTAATAAATGTATAGCAAAAATAAAGGTAAAGAAAAAACAAAATATAATTTACAAAGTTTAAAAAATGGTAAAAATAGTGAACTAAAGCTCAAAAAAGTTGGCTAAAACTGCAAAGTAAAAAAAAGCTAAACTAGCCCACAAACTTGACTATAAATGTACAATTCTTAATTTTTTGAAAACCCAAAATTTTCAAACTTGACCAAAAACAGTAACACTTCATTTTTCACCTGAGAGGAATTTTTAGATCAAATATTAAAAACAGGGGATGATTGGCTAAAAACAAAGGGAAAGAGAATGTACTATGAAGTTTAGCCCTATAATATTTTCCTTCTGAAAATGTTGCACAGAAAAAAGAGATAATTTGGGAAATAAATTAACAAAAACAAGATAAAGAAAGTTACAGAAACATACGAGAATCACTAGAAGAAATGTCGGTGAAGCACAGGGCAGAATTCGAGGTCAACTATCCTATGCGGATATATACCCATAGTATAAAGCAACCACAACCGTTGGAATTATTAAGGTGATCAATCATCCAAGGGGGCAGTTCTTGAGCAAATCCAATCCAATCCAATGGTTCTTTTTCCTCATGATAATTCTGTACGAAATGGAGTATAGAAATTTTACCCGGCAGTAGGGTTGACTTTGAAACGAATGTAAAGAGGAGGGAAATTAATAAGTTTTTGACTCAGCTGATCCACATCCACTTGGTTATATTTTCTACAGAAAAGGAAAGAACACTCTTAACATATTTTTTAGGATTTATGCTATTGTGCGATCTTCTTCAAATTTGAATGATCATTGGGTGAGCATTATTTTGTAGGAGATCCAAAGGTTCCTTTGTAATTGGTAGAATAAGCATCTCTTGGTAGTGATGATAAAATTCTTTGGTTTTTGAATCTTAGTATGTGTACATCACAGAAAGATCAAAGTATTGCAACCCCGAGAATTATTAGGTGCGAGCTATAGCAGTCCACTAGCAAATGTATATATTCTCTATCAGAAAGTGAAATTATACTTGATACTTCTTTAGAATCGGGTCTGTTTGGTTCAAAAGAGGGAAGGGGAGGGAAGGGGAGGGAAAATAATTATCTTCTTGTTTGGTTCACAAGAGGAGATAAGGGATTTTATAATAAAATTACTTTTATACCCTTTTACATTTTATTACAAAACTCAATAACAAAAAACATCAAGTGTTTCTAATATTTAAAGATCTGAGTTTGCTAATATTGCCTCTATCTGTTGATTTGTTCTGCAAGCAAAATCATGGCCCAGCCTGTATTTGTTAATTCAATACAAACTATACAATCACAAAAGATCCATTGCAAGTCCGTAAATCATATTGAGAGGTTGCAGCACCGCGGGAAAGTACAAAAGTGCTAGTGCTATAGATTCGGTTGCAAGTTGGATTCTCTATGATGACAATATAGAGAAAAGCAAAATCCACAATTGAATGGGTGATCAGAAGTTCATAACAGATGTACCCAAGATTGATTAAAAGTGTGTAACATCGCATCACACATTATTTAACAGCATTCTTGATAAATTGTCTGGTTTCACCATTCCAGTTGGGTCCTTCTTCCGTCAGTAGAATTTTTACTAATTTTATTCATTCTTCTGCTATCCTCTCATTCTTAGTTCTCACCATCTTGAAAGAGCCTTAATGGGCTCCTTACTTGATGCACTTGGACGCAAAACTACCTTAGAGTTCGTAAAAAACAAAAACCAACTTAACCTGACCAAGCCATTTTAAATTTTAGTTTACAGAAACATATACAATCATGAAATAATACAGTCAATTACCTAGCATTCTGATTCACGCATTTCATCAACCATCTCAAAAGCCTTGACAGGCTTCTAATCTTAGCAATTGGATGTCTACTTTAACCCATTTCATACTTGGGTATCTCACATTTAATGTAAACATATCAGATTTGATTTCTGATTCAACTAGTTATCAATTTAGCAACTCAATAAAGAACAACCCATATGGGCGATACATCTAAATGATTCACAAAACAAACCCTAGATCTAATGAGAGATCTGATTTTTATTTAGAGATCTGTTTTTTTTATTAGATCTAATAAGGGTAATTTTGTCCGCTCACTAAAAAAAATTAGAACTACTTTCTCTTTCCTCCAAATCCCCCCAATATTGGAGGGGAGCCAAAATTGACTCAGGAGAAATTTTGCACCCCTCCATTCAGACCCTAAGTTATGTGAATTAATTATGATATCAACCCCATGAATTTGGAATTTATGTTCATCAATTTTATGAGACTCAGATTGTTTTTCTTTCTTATATTCGGTGGTGATATTTAATTCAGGTTGTACTTGTCAAGAAAGGTGAAGTAATCTACTACTATAATGGGAGAAGGCCTTATGTAATTTATCCATATCCCAACCCGTGCAACGCACGTGCTGATAGTTTTTTTTTTGCCCTTTTCATCTTCCCCCCCCACCACACACACACACAAAATTTCCCCACGTATAATAGTAGATAATATAAAGGGATTTTCTATGGTAACAAAAAGCACTACCGAAACGCGGATTTGTTACCAAAATGATCCACTTTTTGAAAGTATTTACCAAACTGACTCACTCTCGAAAGTAATTATCAAAATGATCCACTCGCTAGCTCTAGTTTAGTAAAAATACAATCGCTATTTGAAATAGAGAATGTATGCTTAGATGTTTGGAGAAAAAACTTGAAGAAAAAATATCAAACTAAGACTCACTGCCTCAAACAGCGAGCGTAATAGACAGTGTCTTACTTTGATATTTTTTTTCCAATTTTTTTTTCCAAGTTGTGGAGAAACACTTAATCCTATACTCGTTATCTCAAACAACGAAAGTATTTTCACCAAACTCGCTTATTGAGATAGCGAGTTTGGTGAAAAACTTTCGCTGTTTGAGACCGTGAGTCTTACTTTGATATTTTTTTCTTAAAAATTTTTCTCCAATTTGTGGAGAAACACCAAGTATACACTCACTATCTCAAACAGCAATGATATTTTCACCGAACTCACTATTTGAGATAGTGAGTTTGGTGAAAATACTCTCACTGTTTGAGATAGCGAGTCTTACTTTAATACCTAAGCCTACACTCGCTATCTCAAATAGTGAAAATATTTTTTCCAAACTCGCTATCTGTGATAGCGAGCGAGCCATTTTGGTAAATACTTTCGGAAGTAGATTACTTTGGTAAATACTTTTAAAAAGTGGGTCATTTTGATAAAAATTTCTGAAACACGATGACATTTTACCATTTTTTAATCAAAACATTAATATACAGTTCAATTCGGTATTTCTAGGACGACATCCTTGGTCGGGTCCGACCCACGACTCGCCAACTTTGATCCGAACCGTCATCAACCTGGCCGAGTTCGGGTCTAACCCGTCAAAGTTAAAGGGTCGAACTGGGTCTGAATTTGATTGAAGAAAACCTGCTCGACCCTGCCCGAATAACCTGCAACCCGATCCAAACTCGCCCGAACCCAACCCGCCAACTGGGTGGGTTGAGACTGTTCGGCCCGGACGGCTCGACCATTGGCAAGCAGCCCGTAGGCAACTTTTTTTTTTTGCCTATAAAAAGATCATAGTTTCACTCAAATTTTTTCACACCGCCATCTATCAACTCTCTTACTCTCTATACTACTACTACTACTACTCTCGATCTACTTCAACAAAGAAGCAACAATGAAGTGAACAAGTTCGGTCATGTCGAATTCGTGTCGACTCGACTACATCTACTACAAACTCTCTCAGTAAAGAAACTCATTCTCTCTTTCTACGACTACGTATACTACAAACTCCCTCGACTACGTCTACTTCTAGAGCCTCTCTACTATTATTTTCTTTCTCAATTCTATATACGATTATTCATGAAATACGGTATCAAAATTTCTCAACTCTCTCAACTCTTTATTATTGTTGTAGCTTTAAATTTTTTGATCATATTTGTTTGTTGATTTTTCGCTACTCTCTCCCCCTCTCTCAACCCTCCTATTATTTTTTATATTATTTTTTCACATATAACTCCTATATTTTGTTTGTTTGTTCACATACACTGCTAAAATACTAGATTTTTTTTTATTTACATACAATACTATTACATAATATTTATAATGTCTAGATCACGATGTAGCGACCGTAGTTAAAGCGGATAAGATTCCACTAGTTCATCTCGTCAGCCTCCAACAATCCCACAATTAGAGACCGAATATAACCCTATGCTTAACATGAGTTCTCTCGATGTTACTCCACAAGAGTATGATCCCGATACACAATAACAAATGCATGATATTGAAATACAAACACACGAAACAGAACACGCACAACCCACTTCTAGTAGGAAACATAGATACAAAGCTAGTGATTGACAAAAATATTATGACTATATCCCGAACGAGGGTAACCCTAGTATAGGACATAAGATTTGTAAAACTTGTAACAAAAGTTACAAATGGAAGAAGGGTGAGGGGACAGAGACAATTAGACGACATATTATGGGTATACACCCCGAACTAGTTGTTGACCAACAAACACAACAAAAGATCAACCCTAGGACCGGACAAATAGATAGCCATAGCTATGATCCCAAAATTGTTCGCCGGGAAATTGCCAAACTAGTTATTAAGGAGGAGATACTTTTTTCCTATTCCGAGAGTAGGAACCTAGATGTTTTTAACCAAAATGTACTAAATTCAAATTTTAAAGGAATTCCTAATAGCGCACTCAAGACCGATTGTTTTAAACTTTATTCGGAAATGAGAGACCGTTTAATTGTACTTTTGTATAGTTTAACTTGTAGAATATCCTTAACTTCCAATTATTGGAAATGTTGCAACGATATTTCGATGATGGACATAACTTTTCATCGGATCGATAGTGATTAACTCATTCAAAATAGAATTATATCACATGCCGTTTTGTCGTACCCCCATAATGGCATGATTATAGCAACACATATTATAGAAGTTTGTGATTTATTTCAAATTCGCGGTAAAATTTTAACGATTAGTTTTGATAATGTCTCCAACATCAATAGTTCGATTAATACATTAAAACAACAATTAGCTCCTCCATATCTTGAAAATTTTCATATTAGTTGCATGTTATATTTTAAATTTATGTGTACAATATACTTTGAAAATATGTGAATGTAATTAGAAAATTTGTACAATTTATTGCTTTGAGTTGTACTATACTTCAATAATTTAAAGAATTGTGTAATCTTAAAAGAGTACATTTTAGAAAATTTTCTAGAAATGTTAAATACCGATGAAACTTTACTTTCAGCTTATTAAATGTTGTTACTCAATACAAAGCGGTTATAAATAATTTTTGTATTGCAAAAAATATGGAAAAATTTGAAATAACTCATCAATCTTGGTTTTGGCCAAATTGTTGTTAAGATTTTTGGAATATTGTAAAACCGCAACTGTGATGTTTTCAAAATTTTATGATTCCACTTCTAGTAGTATTTTATTTCAATAATTACTATGATGCAAAGTTTTCAAGACATGATTTCGGACCAACACATTGCCATATTGTTATTTCCGCGTATGAATTTTTTTGGAAGTATTTTAATCATCCTCCTATATTGTATTATATTACTATTGTTATGGATCATCGGGTACGAAGAGTTTGATTGAAATGTTTTTTTTACTTTATACGGAGAAGAATCTAAATATGATTTGTAGTGAATATTTAGCTATATTTGAGTCCACATTGAATAATTTGTATGATATTACGGTGAAACTTATGCATCTAGTAGTACACACTATAACAAAAGAGATCTACGCCGGCATTTCTACCTACCGTTTTGGTGGAAATGGGGAAAAAATATCCAACTCTACCCCGGCGTTTTATGAACACGCCGGGGTAGGGTTGGATACCCCGGTGTGTTTGCGTTAAAACGCCGGGGGAGATTACCGATAAGTGATCCCCCTCCCCCCTCTCTCTCTGTCAGGATCGACGGCTCCGATGAGCTGGACCAACTGGAATCCGGCCGGGAATGGGGAAGAACTGGAGTAAGGGTTTGAGGGAGACTGAGATTTGGGAAGAAGAAGAAGGTTAGGGATTGAGAGAGATTGAATTGATCTGAGATTGGAGAAGGAGAAGGGGATATTTGGAGAAGAAATTAGAGATTGGGGAAGAACTAGATTGATTTCATTTCTTTTTGATTGTCCAAAACGTATTACAGGTTGGGGATTTATAGAACATCCCAATTACAAGACACGTGCAAAGCACACTGTTACTACAAATTCAATTAAGTGCGCAATGCACGTAAAAACAAACAAACAGACACAAACAAAACAACAAACAAACAGACACAACAACAGACACGGTAGAGAAGATGGTTGTAGATCATTCCGGCGACGGTGACTGCCGGCGTCCCTGACAACTCCACCCCCCTTAACAATGAGCTTGTCCCCAAGCTCACATTCAGAGAACTCTATCATTTGATAATGAACAGAAGTGTACATCCATCAAATCTATAACCTGCATTGGCAATGTTCCCTCACATCAGGAGTAATATAAGCTCCAGGATCTCGACAGAAGCATCGGATTGTAGCATTTTTCCAACAATCATCCCAGCTTCAAATGCATTCTTACGGTAATGAGGTTCATCTGGATCTCCATAAGGCACTACCATTTCAACAAAACTCAACCTGTGAGCTACAGGTCTGCGACCACGGCTGCCATCGATATGTGCTACAGAATATATAACCAATCCCTCTCTCGGAGTGAACCCAATTCGAAAATTCCACTTCTGCCATTCGATAAAATGACCATTCACACGAAAGCTTGGGCCATCAGGCTGCAGAATTTGCAAAGATTTCACATCACTACGATCAACACCTCCTCTTGTATCTCCTGGAGTATAGTATCTTAACGGATCTGCTGGAGGAAGAGGACCCAGCTTCCTATCTTCGAATTCAATGATAACCACATTTTGGATATCAACAAGAACATCAGACATTGAGGCAATCACAGGTTTAGAAGCAGCAAGAAGCCTGATCTCCCTCCACATTAAATCCGATGCCAGAGCATCACCTCCAGGGCTATCAATACGCAAGATACCAGCTTTATACCTTTCTGATTCTCTAGCAGTGCGGATCTTCTCTATCAATTGCTCAGCAATAATACCAGAGCTAGAAACACTTAATGGGCTATGAGTACGAGTAATGCTTCCAGAGGCTCTAATCATAGCAATTTGATCTCTACCTCCTCCCAAGCCAAGTGTCCAATTTCTTACTTTGGAATACTTCCTGTCATCATATGATTTGTTAGTTATCCAACCTTCTTCCTTCAGTTTTTCAGCTTGATAAACCCCAGTGTTAAGGAAGTTCTCAATTTCTTCTTTCTTCTTCCCTTGAATTACAGAAATCGTGTCTAACCAGTTCCCATGAATGTTATCAAGCAGTGAAGTCAGCATCTCGCAAACTTCTTTTGACTTGTTTTTACGTGATAGTTGGTCTCCTGCACTTTTATAGTTACCACTGCACTGAATTTGTGGTTCAACTCCAACTTTCTCAAGAACGCCCCCAAGGAATGATGATTGAACTGTTAACCCATATAACGCAACATAACCACTGGGTGGCACATATACCTCCCCACAAGCGCAAGCAAGACAACACTCTTTCTCCGAACATATGGGAACATAGCTTATTATGAACTTGCCTGACTTCTTAAAAGCAAGTATGTGCCTTCTCATTTCTTCAACTTTTGCCCATCCGCAACTCAGTGGTTCTATCTGAAGGTATATACCAGAAATACGTGGATCATATGCTGCTTTAGTAAAATTTTCACAAATTTGAGGTAGAGACAACCCAGATGAAAAGCGGCTCTGTAATTGATCAGATATCTGCCCACGAAGCTTGATCGAAAGAACACTCCCCTTCTTAACCCTCCCCCACGGCAACGCAAACAACATCCTCAGCTTCACAACCAAACTCATCCTCAAAAACAAAACTCTTTCATGCCATGTACAAGTCAAATGTGCTAGTTTAACTTGACAGTGTTCACCTCCAAGCAAAATAGTGACTGTCTTCACACTACCATGATCAATTGCATCTCTCTTCTTGCTAAACTCTACCTTTCCACCAGGATCAAAACAGAGCCTCCTCTCTACCGTTGACTTTGCAACAGTCTGCATTAGGAATAGAAGCTTCATATAACTCTTTGGAACCCCAAACGCCTTCATGACAATTTCATTATCAAGGCTGAAATGTCCACCTACAACACTGACTAAGTTACTCAAAGGCAACAGAGTAGAAGAAAACAACCCCTTGAGTGCTCCTCCATCAATACTGATTGTAACTATGCTAGGTTTCTCATCTAAAGCTACTGTTGCTTTATCATCTTTTTGGTTTTCACCTTCAACAACATCACAATCTTTGACTACAACATCTTCTTGAATTTTTCTTCCAAGCTCAGCATCATCGACTTCAATTTCAAGAATACCAAATTGATCAATCAATTTCTCCTTTCCTTGATTTTCCAATTCATCAAACACTTTCGATGACTTATCACTTCTATAATTCTCCATTTCAAGATTCTCCAAACTATCAAAAACTACCCCATTCCTATTCTTTTCACAAGAAACATCATCAATCACATTTTCTTCATCTACAACCATCGATTTGTTAGAATCTTCCAACTCAGTAGAGTCAAATTGATCTATCAATTTCTCTAAGAACAGGGACCAAGAAATCTCATGGATTCGTGGTTTAATATGCTTATAATACCACAAAGTTGCACTCCCACTTAAACCCAACCAAGCATATTTCAGCTTCTTTGCATCAGAAATTCCGTAAAAATCAAAGAAATGTTCTACTTCAAGTATCCAATTTGTTGGATCTCCTCCTTTAAAATTTGGTAACTTCATCTCTTTAAAATTCGGAAACTTCATCTTAATTGGAGCTCCCTTCAAACTAGTAGAAATGAGATGGGGATTAGTTACCTCCTTGATTGGGATTTGAGGATGACAGGTCGGGAACCAAGGAGCATCGAGCGGTGGGGAATAGGGCTGCCGTAGCTTCCATATTGCCGCATCTATTCTTGCCAAAGCCGCCTCAAACCTTCCTTCCATGTTGATCGACATCAAAAGGACGTGGATGCGCTGGTGGATCGCTGGCGAGAGTAGACTGGAAGATCGCTGGCGAAAGTAGACTGGAAGATCGCTGGCGAGAGTTGATTCGAGAAATGAGAGGAGGACGAGGAATGTCAGGGACGCCGGCAGTCACCGTCGCCGGAATGATCTACAGCCATCTTCTCTACCGTGTCTGTTGTTGTGTCTGTTTGTTTGTTGTTTTGTTTGTGTCTGTTTGTTTGTTTTTACGTGCATTGCGCACTTAATTGAATTTGTAGTAACAGTGTGCTTTGCACGTGTCTTGTAATTGGGATGTTCTATAAATCCCCAACCTGTAATACGTTTTGGACAATCAAAAAGAAATGAAATCAATCTAGTTCTTCCCCAATCTCTAATTTCTTCTCCAAATATCCCCTTCTCCTTCTCCAATCTCAGATCAATTCAATCTCTCTCAATCCCTAACCTTCTTCTTCTTCCCAAATCTCAGTCTCCCTCAAACCCTTACTCCAGTTCTTCCCCATTCCCGGCCGGATTCCAGTTGGTCCAGCTCATCGGAGCCGTCGATCCTGACAGTTGGTATCAGAGCAGCGATCCACCAGCTGCTTCCTTGTCAGGGACGCTGGCAGTCACCGTCGCCGGAATGATCTACACCATCTTCTCTACCGTGTCTGTTGTTGTGTCTGTTTGTTTGTTGTTTTGTTTGTGTCTGTTTGTTTGTTTTTACGTGCATTGCGCACTTAATTGAATTTGTAGTAACAGTGTGCTTTGCACGTGTCTTGTAATTGGGATGTTCTATAAATCCCCAACCTGTAATACGTTTTGGACAATCAAAAAGAAATGAAATCAATCTAGTTCTTCCCCAATCTCTAATTTCTTCTCCAAATATCCCCTTCTCCTTCTCCAATCTCAGATCAATTCAATCTCTCTCAATCCCTAACCTTCTTCTTCTTCCCAAATCTCAGTCTCCCTCAAACCCTTACTCCAGTTCTTCCCCATTCCTGGCCGGATTCCAGTTGGTCCAGCTCATCGGAGCATCCCAATTACAAGACACATGCAAAGCACACTGTTACTACAAATTCAATTAAGTGCGCAATGCACGTAAAAACAAACAAACAGACACAAACAAAACAACAAACAAACAGACACAACAACAGACACGGTAGAGAAGATGGCTGTAGATCATTCCGGCGACGGTGACTGCCGGCGTCCCTGACACTCTCACATTTTACTTTCTCCCCAAATTCAAGCTCTCCCCGTTCCCCATCGATGTCCCCCTCCCCTGCCGTCGCGCCTTCCCCCATCGCTGTCCCTCTCCCCCTCCGTCGCCCCTTCCCCCATCGCCGTCACCTGTCCCCTTCGCCCGCCCCCCGTCCCTCATCGCCGTCCCCCCTCCGTCCCCCGTCCCCCAATCTCTCTCTCTCCCTCTCACAAACCGACGTCCCCCCTCCCCCAATCAAATCAAGTAAGGAATTTCAAACCCTAAAGTTTATTCTAATATGAATTTGAGAATATGAGAATAGGTTAATTTGTGAATAATTAGGCTCCCCTTCTTTAGATTAGGGTTAGGGTTTTGATCGGTTCTTGAGTGATCGTTGCTTAATCTTTTTTTTTTTTTTCATGCAGTTTGCTTAAATTTTGATTGATATTGATGCAAATTTGATTAGATATTCAAGAAATATAGAAATCTGAAGGATCTGTGCAGTCCAAATTATCCAGTAGTTGCACAATTTAAATGGTTTATAGTGTTTGACGTGAAAGGGCACACAAGTTGCAAGGTAATATTCCAAGATCTATTAAGTAGGTTGGTACTTGGAACAATAGTTTTATTGAAACACTAAATTATGCAACAGTTCGTGGATGAACTTGTTGCTTATGGATGTTATCTAGCATTGTATAGATGTTAACAAAGTACATTCAGAACTATTTGGGCTTTCATATTATGAGACGGAACATACTTGAAAAATGCAAATGATGCATATAGGCAAGGAGTCAAGTTTTTATGCACTCTCCATGGCATACTTATAGCATCCTTCAAGCTACTAAGACAAAAAAAATTTCCCTTTGGAAAAGAGTGTATGGTGAGTAAGACACAAAATTGATCTTTGTTGTAAGTTGCAACCAAGTTTTGAACTTAGAAGTCTGTGCTCATTGGATCTGAGAGGAGTTTCGTATGTGGTTCATTATGGTTTATTTGGATGGAAATTTAAGTACATGCATTGTTTGCTTCCATGTGTGGATGCAGGAACCATTGAAGTAGTGTATTCAGTCCGCTTATCATTGTCAAAGTGAATGCAGGATTGCAGGTATACGAGTCATGTAGCTCACCTCAACTAAATTTGTACTTTGCAATTGCCTTTTGCTCTGTTAAAATGTAAAAAAAGAACCCATGGTCAATTTGAAAAGGCAAGGGTTGTTGTGGTAAGTTCTATAATCATGTCTGTTTAAGTTGACAATAGTTGACCATAAAACACATCTAACAAATGTTTATCCACGTATGACCTGAACATTGTTCCCTGTTGGTTCTTGAGATCTGACTTCCATTTTGTGGGCATACTTTATTTACCGTTCACATTCCAATTATCCATTACTGGATTCACCTTCAGGTGATTTATACGTAACTACTTATCAAGCGCTTTCAAAATTCAAATTGGATTGTCCAGAATCATATAAACCTGCCAAGTAAAATAATTAAAAATGATCATTTTTTGTTTTATTTGTGTGTTTTTTCTTTAACAAACTTGGTTGGACCCAGCACAAAGAATCTGTTTAGTTAGTGGTTAACTGTTAGTCCATTGTTAAAACTATCTCATGAGTCATGATGAATGGGAATGTTTCACTCTAAAGAACATTTGAATTGACTCCATAAGATAAGCTCTATACATTTCTTGGATTCATATCTGATATACATGCATTGAATTCATATCTGATAGAAGTAGAACAATTTACATTTGTTTTTGATCGGCTTTGGATGCGAGTATCATCAAGGAATTTTATGGTTTACTTTCGAAAAAAATTACGTGACAAATACCCAGCTAATAGAACTATACGAAAGGATTAATCGTAAAGGGGGGATTATTTTTTTGGAATAGTTGCAAAGGAAGAGCGTTCAATTTGTTGGTATAAATAAAGAGGAGCTATTTATTTTATTTTCGCTTGCTTTTCTTTGTACATGATGATGAGGAGGATCTTATGTAGTTTTAGTAGGAGTGATTTCCTTGTTCATTATGATATGCATTTTCGATAAGTTAGTGTTATGCGGATATATTTTTCAACTTGAGAAACCTACTGATATTGTGGTTAGTACTAACTACGTTATGAACTAATGAACTCTCCGTAGTAAGTTTCATGCATTAACAAATTTATTGCATATGACCTTGACTGTAGCCAGTATCTGTTTCCGATGTCATTGCCAAAGTCTTTTTCTCTAGCAGCATATTAGAAATTCTTATTGCATGTGCACGATCTAATATGGAAGTCAAGTTTGTCTCTATTGATTTTATTCGCCAGGTTGGTGTGGGGAGATACGGGATGTTATATACACTGGCAATGGAAGTGTGACAATGCTGTATCGTGTTACAATACGAGGATCTGATGGAGAGGTACCTTTTGCAATGTTATTTCATTCTCTGTCTTTATGCTAAACTTATATCAGCATTTCTAGAGTAGATAGTAGGTATTCATATACCAACACTGGTTATATAAGAGATAAATAGTTATACATTTTGGCATTGAGAAGATCAATTCTCTGTTAAAATGTATTGAGTGATGCATTTCAAATAGCTCAAGCTTTCTGAAGCCTTTTGTATTGAGTGTCAGAATGACGTATGTTTTAAGACTTGTTTCGTGATGTTTGTATATGTTTTAAGCTGACTGGCATCATTTTTTTTTTATACCTACCCCGGCGTTTGTAAAGCGCCGAGGTAGAAGTAGCATACTTTCAGTTGGATTTCTTTCAGTTGAAGTAGCACCGATGGCGGCGTTTTAAAAACGCCGCGGTAGGTGTTGTAAGGAAACGAAACCAAATGAATATACCCCTATGGCGGTGTTTTTGAAACGCCGGGGTAGGTTTTGACCTCTACAGGCGTTTCCTATAAACACCGGTATAGACCCCAAATCTACTGCGACGCCCGCTTCCCCGGTATAAAATGCCGGTGTTTTCAAAAACGACGGTAGGGGCTACACCGACGTTTATAATCGCCGGGGAATCGAAAAAAACCTGCCGGGAAAGACATTTAGTGTTGTAGTGACAACACATCAAACTAGTATAGTAACTCATTCTTCTAGTGGTAAGGGTAAGAGTAATTTAGAAATTTATTTGCTCAAATTCAATCTAAAAAACCTAGGACTTATGCACCTAATGAATTAAACTGGTATAATCAATAAGATAATGAGAGTTCTAATTCTAAAAATGAAATGTTACAATGGTGAAAAGAATATTAAAATCTTTTTACAATTCTTTCACATTTGGCTAGAGATCTACTAACGCCTCGTGTGTCTAAGATTGCTTCAGAAAGTGCTTTTTCTACAAGTGACAACTGATTTTAACAGATTACAGGAATCACTTGAAGCCGGATTCATTGGAGATACACGTGTACACCGAAGATTGGATGAAAACTGCAGACATGGCTTAAGGAAAAGCAGTAGAAGATTCAACAAGTGGAAGATCAACAATCTTAGACTCTCTAAATACTACACTATCTCTCTCACCTTCTGATTCTTGTAGACTTTTGAGAACAAAAAATGTCATTAAAATGTTGAAATGAATAATATATATAATTTTGTTTTACTCTTATACATGTTGAAATGACTCTTGTTTTAGTTTTTCTTACATGTATTTGTATGTAAAAAAGTTGTAAAAACTTATTAGAAGTTGAAAGCAATATGTACAATTTTGTTTTACTCTTATATCTGTTTGTACATTTCTTTTTAAACTTTTTTGGAGTAAAAAAAATCCCAAAACTCGGAACAATTCGTGACCCGACCCGAAATAGGTTCAACACGAAGGGGTTGGTGGATCGACCGGGTCGACTTCTTGATTCCCCAAACTGGCCCGGCCCGGACCAGGTCTTGACCCAACCCGACTCGAGCCCGCCCTTCCACGGGCAAACCTGGTGAGTTTGGGCCCGGCCCGCACAGCCCGAATGCCAACCCTAGGTATTGCTGGGAATGTTGCAGCAAACTTTATATGCTATGATTAATTACAAAAAATAATTGAAACAATTATACACTTTTAATTCTACAGTTTATTTTTTCTCTCGAAATAATTGGACAGGGGTATACTTAATTCCTAGTCTTTTCCAGTGGTGATATTTTTTGCAAAGACCGACTTACTTTTACATCGACAAATTTCTCCTACATGTCAACCTCGACGTCAATTAAGGTAGAACCTTAAACTTGTGTATTATGTAGTAATTGGACTAAGACCAACTAGTGTGTTCACTTAAATATTCACTTAAGGGTGAAATATTGAAAAGTCTGTTTCCCACTACATGAATTCTGGTTTTCTATTTTGCTCGGTTTAGCGCAGCACAAGCTATCATATATTTTCTGTAAGATCACAAGCTATCATATATTTTCTCACCGTTTTCACCCAAGTAAGTTTAGGTCTTTCCATACCCCTAACTCTACCCTCAATACTTATCAAATCACTTTTTCTAACGGGAGTACTACTAGATCTACGTGTGATATGTCAAAGCCACCTGAGGCGATTCTCTCTCAACTTATCTTGAATATGAGTTACCTTGAGCATGTCTCGTATATGCTCGTTTCTAATTCTATCATTCTTGGTTTTACCATACATCCATCTTAACATCCTCATCTCCGTTATACTCATTTTTTGGACATTTTTCTTTGTTACCCAACACTCTGCTTCATACATTATTGATGGTCTGACAGCCGTCCTATAAAATTTTTTCTTCAACTTCAAAGGTATACATTTGTCACACAAAACACCACTGACACTTTTTTACTTAAGCCAACCTTCTTGGATCCTATATATAACATCTTCACAAATCTTCCAATCTCTTTGTACAATCGAGCCTAAATATTGAAAACGGTCTCTCTTAGATTTCTCTTGACCATCAAGCTTCACTTATTCCTCAGTTGTATTCTGAATATCACTAAACTTACACTCCATATACTCTGTTTTAGTTTTTCTTATTTTAAAACCTTTAGCTTCCAAAGTTTCTCTCCACAATTCTAATTTAGCATTGATTCCTGTTATAGTTTCGTCCACTAAAACGGCATCATTGACAAAACGCATACACCAAGGCACCTCATCTTGTATTCCCCGAGTCAATTCATCCATAACCAAAACAAAGAGGTAGGAACTTAAAGCCAAACCTTAGTGTAAACCTACTGTAATAGGAAAATCACTGGTCTCTCCTGTGGTCGTTCTAATTGTAGTCATTGCCCCTTCATACATATCCTTAATTACCTCAATATACTGAATAGTTACTCTTTTATTATTTAACACCCACCCTACTATGTCTCTAGGGACTTTATCATATGCTTTTTCTAGATCTATAAATATCATATGTAGATTTTTCTTATTCTCTCTATATTTTTTCATAAGTCTTCTTAGTACATAAATTACTTCCATTGTTGACCTCCCACACATAAATCCAAACTAATTCTCAGACATTGTAATATTTACTCTCAGTCTATGTTCGATCACTATCTCCCAAATTTTCATCGTATACCTCATTAATTTAATCTCCCGGTAGAGCAACTTTGTATATCTCCTTTATTTTTATATATAGGTACTAAAATATTTTCTTCATTCATCGAGCATTTTCATAGTTCTCAAAATCTCATTAAATAATCTTGTTAGCCAACCCACTCCTAAATCCTCAAGATACTTCCAAACTTTAATGGGTATACCATCGAATTTTTTCCCAAAATGACCCTCTTTTTGAAAGTTTTTCCCAAAATGCCCTATTTTTTTTTGTTCCCTAAACGACCCAGTTGTTTTTTGAAATAACGATTTTGATTAAAAATAACTCGCTTTTTTAGAAAGCGAGTGTGAAACTTTTAATTTTCAAAATGTTAGACTCGCTTTTTGGAAAAAAACGAGTTATTTTTAACCAAACTCGCTTTTTCAAAAAGCGAGCTTGATTATTTTGGTAAATACTTTCGAAAGTGGGTCAGCTTGGTAAATACTTTTAGAAAGTTGATTAGTTTGGTAAATAATTTCAGAAAGTGGGTAAATTTGGACTTTCTATATCACATTGTCACTTCATCTTCTTTGGTCATGATTTTATAAAGTTAGCAACTGTTTAGCAGTAGTCGAGAATATATATAACTTGATATTATTTCAGTATACACATAATTGGTGTGTTTTAAGTTATCGAGAATGAGCCCATAGATACTCCCAATTTCTGGCATACACATAATTGGTTTTTGACCTATCAATCATATGCGCTAAGTTCTTGCGCCAAAAGTCTCACACTCACTTTCTGAAAAAGCGAGGGTGGTTAAAATGGTCCATGATTTTTTTTTTGTACTTCACATTGGCGGAAATGACCAAGTTATCCCTTCCTTCATATAACCAGATTATCACCTTAGGGGTAAAAGGGTCATGCGGTAGTGAGGGACGGATGAAGTTCATCCGTCTCTCACTTTCAAAATTTTTTTTTATTTATAAACTTTATATGTTTAATATATATTATTTATATTTAAAGTATTAAATCCACCGAGAGACAGAAGATCTTCATACATAAAGTTATTTATATTTATAAAGTTAGCAACTGTTTAGCAGTAGTCGAAGATATACATAACTTGACATTATTTCAGTATACACATAATTGGTGTGTTTTATGTTGTCGAGAATGAGCCCATAGATACTCCCAATCAATCTTAGCTTTTGGTCTATCAATCATATGCGCTGGGTTCTTGCGCCAAAAATTCTTTTATTAAAAGGGTGGTTGTAACTTCGTCCATAACTGCTGTTATACATAATGGTAGACCACAAAAGCCTGAGTGGTAATTGATGAGACATGGTTCTCTAGTTCTGAATATTGTCAGCAGACTAAGGTTTCCTCATAATATATTGTTTTGTATTTCTTGCACTTGTTTGGAAAGCCCGAGTTTATTTTTTCTCAACAAAGAAGAAATTTTCTCTCTTGATCACTTTTCTTTCCTTTGTCTATATTGTTGTTTATGAATTGTTCATTCTGTTTATAAATTGTCCATTGATTTATTGGTAGGAGCATCATATGCCAATTCAGTAATTGGGTGGATCAATGTTAAAATTGTTGTCGAGGCTCATATCTGTTAACCATTGGATCTGAATTCTAAGATCGTGACCTAATGGTGAACTATTTTGGTTGATAGGTGTGCTGATGAAAAAGAGATGAGGTTTTAACCACCCTCGCTTTTTCAGAAAGCGAGTGTGAGACTTTTGGTGCAAGAACTCAGCGCATATGATTGATAGGTCAAAATCCAATTATGTGTATACTGGAGATTGAGGATATCTATGTGCTCATTCTCAACAACTTAAAATACACCAATTATGTGTATACTGAAATAATGTGAAGTTATATATATCATCGACTACTGCTAAACAGTTGCTAACTTTATAAAATCATGACCAAAGAAGATAAAGTGACAATGTGATATAGAAAGTCCTGACAAACATAGTAGTCTAAAGAAGATGAAGTGACAATGTGATATAGAAAGAACTTGTTACCAAAATACCCCGCTTTCTGAAAATATTTATCAAACTAACTCACTTTCTAAAAGTATTTACCAAACTGACCCACTTTCAAAAATATTTATCAAAATAACCAAGATCGCGAGTCTAACCTTTCGAAAATGGAAAGTTTCACACCCGCTTTCTGAAAAAATGAGTTATTTTTAACCAAACTCGATTTTTCAAAAAGCGAGTGGGTCGTTTAGGGAACAAAAAAAATTAGAAAAGTTTGGGAAAAACTTTCCAAAAGAGGGTCATTTTGGTAAAAATTTCTATACCATCAAGTCCTTAAGCTTTTCATATTTTCATCATTCCAAGAGCATTTCGAACATCCGATGTCCTAATTCTGTGTAAGAATATATGTTCTCGACTCTCCATCGAGTCCTCTATATTTAAGTTGTTCGCAACATTTTGATTTAATAGTTTCTCAAAGTAATTTCGCCATCTTTCCTTTATTTCCTCATCTTTTACTAAGTCTATTGAATTCTCGCTCTTAATACACCTAATTGTATCCAGATCTTTTGTTTTTCTATTCCTTTGTTTAGCAAACTTATAAATATTATTTTCTCATTCTTTTGTTCCTAATTTTGTGTATAAATCATCATAATTTTTTTCTTTTACATCTCTTACTGCTTTCTTAACTTTTTTTTAAAGGTCTTATATCTCTCCAAATCCTTTTTATTTCTACTCTTTTACCATATTTTAAAGTTAATCTTTTTTTCTCTCACAATATGTTGAATTTTTTCTTGACACCACCATGCTTCTTTAGTTAGCAACTATCTAGTTTAGATTCTCCAAGTACATCTTTTGTAATTTCTCTTATGTAGGTAGTCATTTTAGTCCACACCATTTTACTACAGGCAGAGGTGCATTGAGATGTGCGTCCTCTAACCTTACAGTTATAAGTCAAAACAAGCTTAAATAAGGTTTTTTTCGAAAATTTTGCCTTACTGACCCACTTTTTGAAAATATTTGGCATTCTGACACACTTCCGAAAATAATTAGCGATCAGACCTAATTTTGAACACGTCAGCATAAATTGTTATTGAAAATAATGGTATAGGTTATTTACATGCCTTTATTTTCAATAACGGCAACTATATTTAAAAAAAGTGTTATGCCGTTATTTGAAGTAACGGCATAGGTTATTATATTTTTCGACAGCTTGTAGTCTCCATTTAGAAAAAAATTGCAGGTGTGAAAACCTTATAACAGATGCCGTTATTTCAAATAACGGCATTCTCAATACTGATGTCTTTATTTGGAATAATGACATCAGTTATAAATTTTTTTAATAAAAAAGTAACTTATTATTCATTATCTTTGACGAATAAGTTAATTTTTTTAAAAAGAAAAATTAACTTATTATTCATCTTATTATTCATCATCTCTGTTTCCAAACTACGGCAAGAGTTCATTTATATATAACTGATGCTGTTCTCTTCAATAACGGTATCAGTCATTCGAATGCCGTTATTGGGGATAACGACATTATTGATAAGTTTTTTTCACACTTAGAATTTTTTAAAGTTAGAAGATTCACACTTGTAAGAGAAATATACTGATGACGTTATTTGAAAATAACGGCATGTAAATAACCTACGCCGTTATTTCCAATAACGGTTTATGCTGACGTGTTCAAAATTGAGTCAGATCGATAATTATTTTCGGAAATGGGTCAGGACGCCAAATATTATCAAAAAGTGGGTCAGTTTGACAAAATTTGCGTTCTTTTCAGTAGAATATCCTAACTAATCACTATCTATATCATTATAATCCAGTCAAATTCTCTGTGTAAAGCCAATCTCATGTGCTTATGCTTGAACCAACCGAAGCTTCTTCTAACAAGCAGTTAAATTCAGAATTCTGAAACATACAAATAGTTTGAAATAACCATCGATTTCATTGCAAATTATTTGGTAAATGGTGTTTCTTACATATAGTTGAGCTGAAGGCCCTTATACATTCCATATACTCACCTTCATACATTCTTTTTCTTACAAAAGATAAACATTTGACAGTTTTATCATTTGTGGATGTAAAAGCACTTGATTTCCGGCTACATCTAAGCCCATATCCGGTGCTTTTCCTGGAATACCTAAATACACAACTGAAGGAATAGCTGATCAGTTATGGTTGATAATTTCCTACAAACTTATCTTCAAATCCAAACCCAAATATATTATTGGCGAAAATGGAGGAACCATAAACAAAAAAGGGCTATAAGAGCATTCACAATGGTTTTCTTAAATTTGAGAAAATGAAAAAAATGAGAAATGGCAAATTTTACAGATGTTTGCAACTGTTGTTTGCTATAATATGACAAATTTTGAAGAAAAAAACATGAGCGGATGGGTCATGTTGTCCCATCCCATCTATTTTTTTTAAATGTTTAAAAGTTAATTAAAGTAGCTAAATTAATAAATTAGTGATTAATTTAATTATTAAATAAGTAAATTAGCTATAAATTAACCATAAGAAAGAAAATTAATGTGATTAAAGTGGGATTTGGAATGGAGGTACGGTACATGTTGTCCAGTCCAAACAAAATTTTGCTTTGGACATGACAACATATGTTGTCCGAGCTCTTTTTTTTTAAAATAATTTTTTTGGACGGTACAACATGTACCATCCGATCCATTAATAAAATAATAAGTTAGAAAACCCCTTGGACGATACAACTTATTTCATCTGATCCTATCCAAAAAAAAATTACGGACAGAAAATATGTTCTGTCCTCTATATTTGAGAATTCTCAAATAAAAATCTCAGATATGAGACATTACTATTCCCCATTTCTCAAATTATTGCAAAATAACAAACCAACGTGGATCTCATTTTGCCAAAAAAATGGCAAAAATGAGAATATAGCAAACCATTGTGGATGCTCTAAGAGCATCCACAGTCGTTTGCTAATTTTCCAATTTGGCAAAATGAGAAGCAAAAGAGCGCTGAAGTCGTTTGTTATTTTGCGAATTTTAGCAAACGAGGAACAATAGCTTCTCATATATGAGAAACAAATTTGAAAATTGCCAAATATAGCACACACAACACCATGTTTCGTTTCAAATTTTTTTTAATTTTTTAAGATGATCAGACGAAACAACATGTTTTGTCCAATAATTTTTTAATACTTTTTTACTGTTTCAGCGATCGGACGGAACAACATGTTCCGTCTCAAAAAAAGAAAGAAAAGAAAGGAAGGGACATCAGACGGAAAATGTTGTCCCGTCTGACACCAAAAAGTTCTTGGACGGGACAACATGTCCCGTCTTACCAAAGCCCACTTAATCACTCCTTAATCATGGTTTAAGTAATAAGTTAATTGAATAATAATTAATTTAATAATTTTTTAATAACTAATTATCATTTTAATTGTTGAAAAAATTACGAAAAAACCCCTTCGACGTTACATCAAGTTCTGTCTCACATAAAAAAAATGATCTCAAACGGCACAATATCTCATCCGATAACATATTTTTAATTGTTTTATCAAATTATATCAAACGACGATTGCAATGAAACACTTATTTTGCCGTTTGATATTTTGCCAAATTGTCAAAATAGCAAAAACAACTGTGAATGCTCCAAGGGGCTATAAACCAAAATGGAGGAAATCATAATTTCTCTAATTGTGTGTGTGTGTGAAGGAAAACGTGGAATATATATACCTGTTGGGTACGGTCGAGATTAGTCAAAATAGGTGGATTATACATTTGGGTCAACTTTTACTAAAAGAGCTGAAATTGAAATTCTCAAATTTTGCCAAGGATTATAACCTATATTACCCATTAAACTTGGCTTAAAATAGCGCAGTTTAGAATTGAATCGGTTAGAAACAAAATCGAAAAGTTGGCTAAAAAAATAAAATTAAGAATTTCTCTATCAAAATAGTGAAATACAACTTAGTGAGATTTGGTAAACTAACTTGATTTGTGATATCAGTCTTAAGAATTCTAATCTCGCACTACATTTGCAAACCAAATGGCAAGTAATTCATTCTAATGGATGCTTCGTATAGGTTTCAATTTTTAGAGTATAGTTGAGATTTAATTGGGTGATTGATTTTAAGTAGACAGTTGATCACTTAATATAACTTAGTTGAGTTTGGTTTATGTGGCATGTTTGTCTACAAATCAAACAACTTCAACTTGTTGAGGTCCTGCAATTTATATGCTGAAATAATTTTTGATAATCATATTAGTTATGCCGTGCCGTTGTATCAAAGATCAGCATTAACCTTAATTTTAAAGACAACATAATTAAAGACATGTTCACCTTAATTTCCTTTTTGTTAGCAAGTTCGAAATGGACAACAATTTGGGGAACGAATACGATAAAAAGGAGGGCAAAAAGACCGACCCCCCATTTCCTGCATTTGTCGTGAATTCTTCTTCTTACTTCCTGTTACAACATCTGATTTCATGTGTAATTCTTTTTTTGGGATACCTGAAAAAAACAATTGTGTAAACTTATAAACTAAAATGTTAAAATAAAGCAGGTGACATAGTGGATGAGTAGGATGACTTTTCGCTAATGAGGAGAAAAATATCTTGGTTCAAACTCTTGCTTTCATAATTCACCTGAACATGGGATAAGTGAGTGTTTGTCTGTGTGCAGGCATAGTAACAATATCCGCGAAATATTCGGCAGATTTGCAAATAATTCATGGATATAGCAATAGCCGAATGGATCTGCGATTTATTCGTCAGTATGCAAATAAATTGTGACGCACGCGATTTAAACGTGAGATTCGTGAATATATGAAGGATTCACGTATTTTTCGGCTAAGAAAATATATAGAACTGATTTATAAAAAGAATAATTTTTTAGATCTAAATGAGTTGAAAATGGTGCTTTCATGGGAGGGCCTGAGCATAGAAGAAGTGAATGATTAGGATCAAAGGACAGTTTTAACCATCTACTTTTCCATATATTACATGTAATACTGAGTGGGAGATACGGGGCTGTGGAGTATATTAGGGAAAATTATTCTCTTATCCATATATTTGAAACACATATTTTATTGGTTCACTTTTAGGTTCTAATAAGGAGAATATCCCCATTTCACATATTTGAAGCTACATCTATATAATAAAACACAAAGAAAACTATCAAGTAATTCACATTCAATTCCCTCAAAATCAAAGACCCAGATCTAACCTCACAAAATATATAATAAAACACAAAGAAAGCTATCAAGTGATTCACATTCAATCCTCTCAAAATCAAAGACCCAGATCTAACCTCACAAAACATATTTTTCCTCTCAAAATTTTAAATTCCCAAATCAAAATTTCCCCCCCAAAACTAAAAGAACTCATTATTTTATTACTATTTCTCTCTTCTCTTTCCACTTTTTGAAAATTTTTCCGTACTGCCCCACTTTTTGAAAATATTTGGCGCTCTGCCCCACTTCCGAAAACAATTATTGGAAATAACGACATAGGTTATTTACATGCCGTTATTTTCAATAACGGCATCTATTTTATATTTTTTTCCATGTCGTTATTTGGAATAACTGTATTAGTATATTTCTCTTACAAGTGTGAATCTTCTAACTTTAAAAAACTCTAAGTGTGAAAAACACTTATAAATAATGCCGTTATCCTGAATAACGGCATTCGAATGACTGATGCCGTTATTTGAGATAACGACATCAGTTATATATAAATGAACTCTTACCGTTGTTTGGAAACAGAGAGAATGGATAATAAGTTAATTTTTTTATTAAAAAATTAGAACTGATGCCGTTATTTGGAATAACGGCAACAGTTTTTTTTTTAAACTTATTCGTCAGAAAAGATGAATAATAAGTTAGTTTTTTATATAAAAAATATATAATTGATGCCGTTATTCCAAATAATGGCATCAGTATTGAGAATGCCGCTATTTGAAATAACGGCATCTGTTATAAGGTTTTCACACTTGCAATTTTTTCTCTAACCAGACTACAAGCTGTCGAAAAACAAAATAACCTATGCCGTTATTCCAAATAACGACATGACATTTTTTTTTTCAAACAGATGCCGTTATTAAGAATAACGGCATCGAAATAATCTATGCCGTTTTTCCCAATAACGTTTCTTGCTGACGTGTCCTAAATAAGGGTATATCGCTAATTGTTTTCGGAAGTATGGCAGAGCGCCAAATATTTTCAAAAAGTGGGGTAGTACGGCAAAATCTTCTCACTTTTTCATATTTCTCTCTTTCTCTCTCTCCCTCTCTCTCTCTCATTCTTTTTTTATTTATTTGGAAATTTAGATTTTAAGATTTCAGATTTGTAAATTTTTAGGATTTTTATATTTTTTTATTGCACATGTTATATTAAAAATATCAAATATCTCTTCAACAGTTAAATTTCATCATTTTTCACACTTAAAACTCTAAGAAGTTAGATTTTACACCCCATTTATAATTATTTTTTAATATATACTAATGGAAACATGAATTTTTATTTACAACTAATTAATGTCATACTATTCAAACTTGAGCTACATAATTATTGTTTTACTGTTTACAGGGCTTTTCGTATTTTGTATCGTTTCGAAAACGTGTTGTAGGCACGTGTCCACGGACAAATCTAGTACTTAAACATAAATGCATTTATATGCACATATACATAAACATATTCATTTAAATCATTTTCGAATTTTTACCGAATTATACCCGAATTTGAGAATTTTATCCAAATTTCAAACATTTAAACTTAACCGAATAATTCTCGAATTCCGAATTTGTGACGATGTGTACAGGATGAGTGTGTAATGGTGGTCTTGTTCAAAAAGAAAAAAATTTAAAATGAAATTAGAGAGGTGGGAGGCTCTTTTATAGACATCTTTAATTATGTCGGATTTCAGTACAAAGTAACGCTACGCACATACCCTACCAAAATTCCAAACCGAACTTATGTGATGTGATGTGATGTGATAGTTCCAACTAACACTACCGTGTCTACCCTCTACTGCATTAAAATCTATGTAAAGTTTTTAACCAAATCAGACTCTAAGAGCATCTGTAGTCGTTCTAAGCTATGGTGTTTTGGTTTTTTTTTTTTTTTTTTTTTTTTTATTCATATTTGGTTTTTGGAAATAGAAAATATGACTGAGCGCTGTCGGACGATCGATTATCTCTTGTTTCAAACTTTAAAAAAAAAAAAAAAATTCTGGACAGTTAAAGACAAAAATTAAAAAATAATTAAAAAATAATAATAATAATAATTTGAAAAACTGGTGGGGCGGTGGATTATACACCGGCCCACCAATTTTGTCTTATTCAAAATTGTTGGGACGGTGTATAATACACCGTCCGACACGTTTTTTATTTTATTTTTATTTTTATAATAAAGGACGGGACATTGTTTATCGTCCGGAAAAAAAAAATTAAAGCGACGGGATATTATCCTTCGTCTCTTTTCAGGGACGAAAGAAAATTTCCCGTTAGTTATATTTTGGCTTTTGCCAAATCGTCTACTATATTTGGCAGTCTACTATTCATCGTACATCCAAATTTTGGATATTTGGAAAACGACTGCAGCGATTTTATTCCCATTTTTTCCAAATTTTGGGTATTTAGCCCACGACTACATATGCTCTAACTAATATCTAATTAACTCTATGGTAAATACTCCAAATTTAACTTGGTTAAGGTTCAAAGATCATTTGATCTGTAGTGAAATTTATCTTCTTAGTGACGATAGCAATGGTGATCAGGATTATTGTTCAATAGAAGATGAAAGATTCGCCGAATAAAGGGTTGGCAGGGAATGGATTTGGAGAAACATGAATGGAGAGAGAACACTTAACTGAGGTTAATAAGACTAGTAATCAGCATGTGTTATGCACGTTTTAATAAATTTTTTTTTCTTTTTAAAGTAAATACTAAGACTGACCTCGAACCTGAGATATTTATTTACTCATCACATATTGATATGGTCAAAAATAGAACCAAATTGGGATTGTTCAAATCGGACGCGAATCTTGAAGCTCTCAGTGTAAAACTGTAATTTATACCACAAACGGGTCCGAAATGGGAACTGGGTCTTCTTCAAGTCCAATAACCCAAAAAAGGATCGAGTAATTCAAATTCGTGGTTATCTATAAGAGGCAATTTAAACCGCATCTCTTATACAGAAACAAGTTAAACTCTCTTCCATATCCAAAAACATGGGGACATACAGATATAAGATTATCTCTAAATTATCTGTAAAGGCGACTATAAATACCCATCTCCCCCCACCATAAAAAAAGTAATCAATATTTTTTCGCTCTTTCATAATCTTCTTGATTACTAACTTGAGCGTCGGAGGATTCATCGCCGGAATCCATCTGGTGTATCGAACTTTTTGCAGGTTAACGACAGCGGCGAGAAACAGTCAGACGCAGACCAGGAATCAACAGCTTTGCTTTATTTGTTCCTAGAAGAATCCACAAATACATCTGTTTGCTCTCACACCAAAATAGGCAGCAACAAATTGACGCCGTCTGTGGAAACAGAAAAAGCAATCCAGTCACATATCACCGGTAAAGGCAGTTTCCGAGCAATGCCTCCTAAAGGAAAAGGAAATGCAGCGACATCTAACCAAGAGCCACTCCTCTTCCTCCTCCACAACTCCAAGATCTTCCTCTTCAACTCAACCAACAAGTTCAGCAATCGCAGCCTGAACAGCCTCGTCCCAAGTCCAGGGGAGCTGCGCCGGGGGGCTCCCACCGAAGCCATCAGGGACAACATCCCTGTAACACCCCGCAAAATAGTAAATAACCATTTTGCATAGTAATCCATACACGTCTGAGAATTGCACGTGATTATGTATTTGTCATTATTATTATTCTTAATTTAGGAATTTTCAGATATATTATATATTCTGAACTCGATGAGGTATATTCAGAATATCTTCCCAATTAAACTGTGTGCATTGTCCCGATTGATTTAACGAAACAATTTTTGAGAAAATAATCTTTTGATCAAGTATATTCTTATGTCTTACAAATAAATATATTTTTTTGTATGTATGTATATATATATTTAATTGAATTGTAATGAATTGAATTTTATACTTGAATATACCTATATGTTTGTGTATATTATATATATATATATATATATATATATATATATATATATATATATATATATAGAGAGAGAGAGAGAGAGAGAGAGAGAGAGAGAGAGAGAGAGAGAGAGAGAGAGAGAGAGAGGACTCACACCTCATCAAGAGTTTCTTTCCTTGATCATGATGATCATGAAATCAGTGATAGAGAATCATCCAAGAACAAACTTCAACTTTCCATCTATTCTTGAATGTTGTAGGGTGTAAAATGAATAAATCCCCCACTTTCCTTCCCTTCCCCATACTCCACCGACCTACACCCATTCTTATATGCAGACCGAGACCCAATTTCCCCCTCTCCATCCCCATCTCATTTCCTCTCAATCTCATCTCATTTCACTCATAAAAACCATCTTCTACGCTTTCTTCTGCTAGTTTCTTCATGGGATGAGAAAAGATAGAGAGAATGAGAGTTGGTTATTTGTAGATTCAAGATGATCACGGAGGAGGTGTAGAAGTGCTCAAGGAGGAGAAGAAGAGTTCAAGAGCATGGAGCTTGAAGATTCTTCAATCAAATTTGGTGGGTGTTTTCCAACTCTAAATTAGTAATTTTTTTAATGTGAAAAATTGGTGTGTAGTAGTAGCTAAGAGGGCATGATTACCATGTATAAGTGTTTGATATGCTAGATAAATTAAACTTGTATGTTAGTAAAATTCACACAACGTTTCATGTTAAAGAACACTTATGTAGTATGCTGGCTTAGAATTTTTTATTGGGCAAACGACTTAGAATCTAGTCATAAAGTTTTAATGGCATCTTCTAAGATGAGTTTAGAGCATCCTCAATTTTTTTTCGGAGTTTTCTGGGTTCATTTAGTAGCTCAACTAAGTGTTTCTTTTCGAAACAGTGAGCAACACAAAAAATGGCTATATTCTATTTTTAGAATGATGTTTGGAAATTCGTATCTTGGAATTGGTGTAGTATCTTGAGCTCAAACTTTTTGTAAAGATTCTTAAATTGTGTTAACAACTAAATATCATATTTTTCAGAATTTATTTGATATTTTTACAAAAATTCATTTGGTCGACTGGTTGAGATGGCAAACTGGCTCTGTCCAGATTTTAAATTGAAGTTCAAACAATTTTAATAATTTTTGGGTATAGAATTTAACAATGAGAATTTTTGTATAGCACCTTCTATGTGTCTAGATCATGTTTCTAAAGTTTCAGAATTGTTAGACATCCCTTGATGCTCTTTAAAAATTGTATTGCAAGAGAGTGTTTGCACACTGCTTGGAAAATAGAACTGATTTTCTACTAATTTCAAAAGGGTATAACTCGTTTAGTATTTTGAATCTTGATGAGGTTTTTGGGAATAATAAACTTATATATGTATAGTTCATGAATCTTAAGTTTCATAATAATTGGAGTTGTTGCATTGATATTAATTTTTGAACACAGCAGATTCAGTTCAGTTCATATTTTAACTAGCCAATAAATTTGTGGAATTCTGAATTTGTGTGTTGAGAATCTGGAAGAATGATCAATTAGAGGTTTGTAATAGAGAGTCTTACCTTTCCAAAACATCTTGAATCATACAATTTAAGTTTGTGGTTTGAAAGATATGATTTTTCTAGGTTTGGGACAGAACAAGTCCTAATAAAAAGACCTTATTTTTGTAGAGTAACTCATTTTTTGTGTACACCTGATGAGTAATAAAGCTTTTCCAGTGTTTTAATGAATGAATTTGAGGATGTGATCAACTGGAAAGTTGTAGTAGACACTCTTAGCTTTCTATAGAATTCAAGAGCGTGTAATTCCGATAAGTGAGCGAGGTTTTATGTTATTAGCAAGTTGCAACATTTACATTGAAGAAGTGTACAACTGAGTACATAAAGGGATTTTATAGCATCTAGATGGCTGAATCTGAAGGAATGGTTAACTAGATTCTTGTAGTATAGAGTCTTAGCTTTCCAGAATGAGTAAGATCATGCAATTCCAATTTGTATCTTGAAAGTTATGAATTTTTTAAGTTCAGGCACTGTGTATGAGTTGATATAGAATTTGAGAAAACTTGTTGGCATAGCAGTAAACTTGTTGATTTCTGGTACTGTGTTTGTATCTGAGAAATGATCAACTTGACTTTAAGTAGATCCTCTTAGCTTTCCAAAGAGTGCTCATTCAAGGAATTCCAGTGTGTGGATTAGAAGTTATGAATGTTTTTCTAATGACTGGGCAGATTCACGTTAGTAGTTGTTGTGTTTTTGCTCTACACCTAAGTCTTGGACTTGTGTGTTAGTAGCATTTATATGTTGGAAATACTTGTTTCTATCAGGGTTTGAGTTTGTCTCATTGTGTAGGATGGTTAGCTAGATTTGAGTTGTCTGAGGGATCGTCTAGGGTAAAGTATTACCCTACGACTGACAACCCTTAGGCCAAAAATGAATTCTTCCTCCTCGAGAACTCGATAGTCATCCCTCGTGCGCCGACGAACTCTTACCCAATAGGTAATTGATCTTGGACCAGGATACTGGATGCGATCCAAGTCAGAGGTGGTGGCGAACGATGGAGATCGGATCGCCAGTGTTTGAGTTAATTGACCAGGTCAGATCCATTTCTGACCTAGGTATTATTGAAACTGATCGGTGTATTAGTACCCTAGGTCTGTCAATAAGTCAGGTATTGATGTTTATGTATGTTTACCTCTATTGCCGGGTGTAAGGCTTCCCTAGGGTCACGGGCCGGGGATTTGGTCGAGGACCAACAGGGGTATGGTAGCCGATAAGTATCGATTCGCCGGGTTATTAATTTGACAGACCAATCAGGGATCAATTGTTTGATAAAACTTCGTGCATGATTTTGGGTGACAAACGTATTTTCACTAAACTGTTATTTAATTAAGTTTCTTTACCTTTCGCTTAAAGAACGAATTGATGTTAGGAGTGATTCCTTATAATTTCGACTTATTCTAAGGGCCTGCACTAGGCGGTGATAATCAGGATTGTCTCTTCCTGTCAACGGGATACGGGACCCGTATCTCGCTCTGTTAATTTCTGAAGTATCGTGGTAAGAACGGAAGAGTTCCTATCAGATAGAGGGATTAGACCCTCGAGGCCGTCATGTTCTTATGTTGAGTGGACACGAACGGATCATGGGGCTGCTGTCCCATGGATTTTTGGCGCCATAGATATGTGGTTGTGTATCTGTAAGATCATCACGACATTTGGTGTGATCCAGACCGGATTGGGGCACTAGTGGCAAATGGGGACACTACTGTATTTAGCAGTAATAACTATAGGATTCACCAGCCACGTTGTATCTATCATGAACAGATTGAGTACAGTAGTAGAATGCATTGCATGGCGAGGGTTCGAAACCCTGGAACTGGAGAAGACGACTTGATTTGGAGCGTATGTAGTATGGGATGCATGCGTATCAAGTCTTGTTGATATTAGACTAAGTGCATTTGTTTTCTGTACATTATGTACTATACATTATGCTTCAGGTCATGTCATACACTGACACTAGGAAATGAAGATGCATGTTTCTGTTTTCATTAAAGGCTAATTGTGATTGCTAGTTGGAGATCATTATTTTCTTATCAGCATTGTGTCAGTATATGTACTGATACCGGGTCGTGAGTGCAAAAGGACTCAAGACAAGTAGGGCTTCCAAGTGAAGTAGCAATGTACTTATCTACCATTCGAGCAGGTGCAAAAATATCAGAGTAGCGCAGCAGAAGATTCGAGCTACAAGGTGCATCTTAGGGAAGCAGTTTGACCACTCAGTGGAGTTCTAGTGGAAGATCAATTGACTACCGAGATGAAGGACAGGCAAAATGTTTAAGTAGTATTTGTAATGCTTTAAAGTAATTTGTATTTCTTATTCAAGGACTATATAATATTTGTAACTAATAATGTAATGACTTCATATGGCAATAAAAAGTTTTTAAATTTTCGTGTTATTACTGTGTTGAGATGCATTTGAAGGAAAAGATTCTGGTTTGTGTCGCGGACTTCGGAAAGCCGGGTCCGGGGCGCTACAATCATCACCATGACCACATCTCAGTCCACAATCCTTCAACTGACTCTATGGCTTCTCAAAGCCCTCCCAGGCAGGATCTCCGTCAAGTAATTGTTAAACGTCAGCAGGGGGTCGACCTCCGAACTCGCTTGAATGAAAGGCGATCCCTTGAGAAAGTTCCTCAACCCGAGTGCCAAAGGGCCCCTATGGTCCGGTCCCCCCACAGGCCAAGGTCTAGAAGAACCCCCTCCCCGAAAAAGAGAAGAGAGTTCCCTCCACATCGTCGGTGGAGAAGTCATACTCCAATAAAAGGGACCGCCAAGCTGGAGGGGCACCAGTCAGTGAGGCTGAGTTCCAGAACTTCAAAGAAGATATCCTACGAGCTCTTAATATTGCCACAAGTCAGGATCAGCGTGCGCCTAGCCCTTCTCATGCCCCGAGTCATGACTAGCGTACACCTAGCCCTCGCCATACCTCCACTCATGAAGGAGAGTCTGAGGGTCGACTAGATCCGACTAGAGGGATGACTCAGTCCACCACTGTCTCAACAAAATCAATCCGGAAGAAGAACAATGGACCAATAGGTTCTGCCCAAGCAGACCCCCCTTTCCCAGGGCCTTCTTGGAAGCTCTGGTCTGCGAAACCTTCAAGCCGCCTCGCTTTGAATCCTACAATGGGGAGTCAGACCCGGTCAATCATATCGAGAGTTTTAAAACTCTCATGATGTTTCACCAAGCCTCGGACGCGCTTCTCTGCAAGGCATTTCCAGCAATGTTGAGGGGACCAGCGCGAGAGTGGTACTCCGGCCTATCCCTGACCTCCATCTTCTCATTTGACCAGTTTGAGGAGCTCTTTCTCACCCACTTTGTTAGCAGTCGTCGAGCAGAGAAAACAAGTGCATCTTTGCTAGCCCTCAGCCAAAGAAATGGTGAACACCTAAGAGATTATGTTCAGCACTTTACCAACCCGAAGCCCTGTAATACTCTGAATTTTATAAATGTGAAATTGTAGATTTTACGTGTTGTGCACGTGAAAAATTTTGTATAAATATTCTCTTATGAAATGATTTCTATAACATGAACAAATATTTATTTTCTCTATTTTCTTCTTTTATTCTTTAAGCCCATTTTTCTTTTAAGGAGCCTAAATTTGTTTTTTTAAACTAAGCCCAACTTAATAAATTAAGTATTTTTTTTCTAAAAGCCCACTATTTTTTTTAAACCCATAAATTAACTACTTTTAACTAACTTGTCATGTAGATACATATTTTTGTAGATAATTAATTAATTTTTAATGTACAACTTTAATTAGGGGGACACGTGTTTGCACGTGTGTGTGCATTGCACACTCCATCCTTGGCCGGATAGTAGGAGAGAGAGAGTGGGGGTGTGGACTAGTGGAGAAGTGGTTTTTGTGTCATGGGTAGTTGGTACAACTTCCCATCTTATCCTAGTCATTCATCTACAACCATCTAGTGTAATCCTAGCCCTCCAATCTATCCTAAAATTAGTATAAATACCCCCTACCTTCATGCATACAACACTAAGAAAAATAATTGAAAGAAAGAAACTATAGGAGAGTAAGTAAGAGATTGAGTGCTTTAAGTGTGTGTGTTCCCTACCTTGGAGATTAGCTACTTCACATCCACAGCAAGAGAGGGCTTGGTTTCACCAAGTGCAAGGAGAAGGATCATTGTGGTGGCTCATTCTAGGAGGAGAAGGACCAATTGTGTTCAAGGAGATCGTAGGAGCTTTGTAGTATTTTCTTCAAATAGGCCGGTGGTTTTCTATACTTCTAATATTAGATATCATGCTAGGAAATTTGTGTTATTTATGCATGCTAAAAGAACTAATAAGATAATCACTTGTAGACTCTAAAAGGACTTGCTAAACGAATGAGTAAATGCTTGATGAATTGTGTGCTATTGGTTATAATTCATGTTTAGTGTAATTAAAATTTACTTATTGCCATGAAGTTGTAGAATTGGAACCAAGTAATTGTAGAAAAGGTTCATGTGTTGATTAGCGAATGAATTATTAATTTTTGTACTTATGGAACCATGGTATTATTTTCCTCAAAAATACAACTTGGATTATAAGCATTATGAATAAAGAGGGAAAACAGGAATTTACATCTTTTAACAAAATCCTAATGCAAGAAATTGAGTAGCAAATTTGTTAAAGTGATTTCTTGGCATTATTGAAAACATAGAACATAAATTAAGGTGAAAACACTTGTTTTAATGTCAAAAAATTATTTTAAAAACACTGATTTGTTGAATATGTGTAAATCTAGTATTCTGGAAATTTTTAGAAATTTTTGTAAAGAAGAAACTAAGTTACGATCATTTGAAAAATAGAATATTTTACAATAAACAGAGACTCGACATAAACCTATTTTTAACCAAGCCTATATCAGTTAATCCCTACGGTCATACTGGTTATAGGGGGGCTTTAGTGCGTTACTGTAGCACTGTGTGTGTGTGGGTTCGAGTCTCGGCAAGGGGCTTTTATTCCAAAATTCGATTTTTTTTCCCCATACACCGAGAATCAAACTCAAAACCCTCCCACTCCCCCTTTGTGACAGTTGGGTGCCTTGTCCTTTTTGGCTAGCGCATGGGGCCTTTGGGTCTCGGTGACTATGCACTCTGTGTGTGTGTTGTGCGGTTCGAATCCGGTTGTGGCCAAAAAAAATTTTGGAAGAATTTTTTTTTATAATTTATTTTACTTTGACTATTGTGAATCTTACCATATATATATATATAAAGAAATAGGGAGAAAATAGTAGAAAATCCTTGATTTTATAAACTTCAAAAAAAAATATTATTTTGGAATTATGGACCCTTAAAAAGAGAAATACAATTTTTCTTAAGAGTGAAGAGTTCACTTTAGTTCTGATCTTTTGAGTTTCTAAAATAAAGAAAGTGAAAATCTTGAGTATTGGAAATGATTGCAAAGAGATGAATTGAGACTTTTGTTAAGTAGAATCAAATAAGAATTTTTGAATATGCAAATTGTGCATAGAAATGTGTTAAAAAGAGAATGTGATGAAATGTGAAAATTGTGGACATGTTTCAGTGAATGTGAAATGAGGACTTATACTAAAACGTGGCTAAGACTCTACATCGGCAAGCATGAAAAGTATTTAAAAAGAGAATTTATGAAATTTTGTTGACCAAGATTGGGTCGTTGATAATGAATGTTGTTGAAAGGACCGATGTAGGAGTAATGCTAGATTCTAGAATAGTACCTCAGATTATAAATAAGGATGAGATACATAGTGAAGATGTGATGAACGTAAGAGACAAACATAAGTATGAGGGTCATTGGATTGGCGGCATGAGAGTGTCCACAGGATGTCCCATGATGCGTCATGATTAGGACGTGGATACTACTCCAAAGTACCATCCCGGTGGCGACGCTTATGGGGTGATCTAATGACTGCGGGTGGTATCACATTTATGGTAGAGGTGAATTACCACAGGATGCCTGCATGATGAGTCATGTGTCAGTGCGTTGAGATTCTCTCCAGGGCGCCTAGACGTGAGTTCGTAGTTCATAGAATGCCTAAGATACTTACCGTAGTTATAGTAGTAGATTAAGTCATGGCGAGGGATTGAATCCTACAAGATGAAGAACGATTAAGGGCTTGCCCTCAGACCTATGTAGTATGGGCTGCATAGACTCTGAACAAGTACGCATTAGTGTCATATAATGTAAACAACCTGCATTAAGAACTAAGTGCACAACACAACACGACATCAATAGGATAGTCCCTTGTAGTTTTACTTGTGATCAAGTTTGTGGTTGTTTAAGTATGGAAAATCATTATACTTTTTCCAGCATAGAGAGGATGGCCGTGTATAATATTTCATCGGTGAATGAATCGACGCGCCCACAGTTTCATATGCAGGAAAAAGAGGTTGACAGATTGAAGAATGCAGCTACTCAAAGATTGATTTAAATGTTGTATAATTATTCCATGTAATTACAGTAAATTACTTCCGATGTATGAATGTAAATGTATAATATAACTCTGATGTAAGAAATGTTTTTAATTTCCTTGTAAAATTGTACAAAAGAAGTGTAAAGATCCTGTGGAACTTCGAATTTAGTTGTATTTTGGAATTCAGGGTGTTACAAGCCCGGTCTATTGCCTCCTTTCAACTAATCAGTAGCCTCTGCAGCATTAGGCACAACGTCAAAAATGCCGACCTCAAGGCGTCCATTGCCAAGAAGCCTCATCGGGACTTCTCGGAACTCCTGCTTAGGAGTGAGAAGTACATCTGAGCGGAAGAGGCTCTCAACCTCCCCAGTCAGGAGGAGTCATTTTTTTGGAAAAAATAAAAGAATACAAGTGAAAAAGGGTCCTAAAAATTCCAGAAAGATTATAATGGCCAGTGCCGCACAGATCATCGTTTTGAGAAGTTCACCTCATCAGTGCTAGTATATCAGCAGTTCTTATGGAGGTGGATAAGGAAGGGCTACTCCATCCTCCCTTTAGAATGAATACCCCTGGTAAGAAAATGAACAGAGATATGTGGTGCCGCTTTCATAGGAACCACGACCACGATACAGATGATTGTCGGGCTTTCAAGGATGAGATCGAAGAAATCATACAGCGGGAACACCTAGCCAAGTTTGTTAGAAAGGATAGGGCCGATCCTCCACCCTAAGGAGCCAACAAGCGAACCGAAAGGCCCGCCGAGTTCCAAGACTCCGAACCTGGGGCCATCCTCCACCTTATCCATGGAGGTCCAATGGGGGGAGAATCAAACTCCTCTCGAAAGGCCTTCATTCGAGTGGTGAGTTCGGTCTAGAACTTTCCCCCAGCCAAGAACCCTGGGATCTCGGTGACATTCTCAGACAAAGACCTGGAAGGCATCCGAACGCCCCATTGTGACGCGCTCGTAATTAGTCTCCACCTGGCCAACCACGAGGTGCGCCGAATCCTGGTCGACAATGGCACTTCCGTCAATATTCTCTTCCTAGAAGGCTTCCAAGGCCTCAAACTCTCTTGAGATTGTCTCAAGCCTGTCGGGTACACACTCCACGGGTTCTCTGGGGTTCCGGTCTCAATTGAAGGAATAATTACTCTTGATGTGACCGCAGAAGAAAAAAAAATGACAATTCGAACATAGGCAATGGACTTCATGGTCATCGATGTGAAGGCCACTTACAATACTATCCTGGGCCGACCAGGCCTAGCAGTACTTCATGTCGTACCCCCAGTCTTTCACATGAAAATGAAGTTATCAACCTCTACAGGAGTAGGAAAGGTCAAAGAAAACCAAAAGACAGCTCAGATGTGCTACACAACCACAATGGGGGGCTCGGTCCTCCCACTTGAAGCATTAGAGCTCCCCTAACGGAACAGTCTAGTCATTCTCGAACTAGTTGATGAACTCAAGGAGATCCCCCTCATTGGGAAAGGAGGACTTGGAATACTGAGTATCAAATGAAGTACTACGAGGGTGCCTAACACCCTCTCGTAGAAATAGGTTTTCAGTTTTCAATAAGGCCATCACTAGTGATATGGTCAAAGCATGTAATAAAGGCTCGCACTATTGAAGCGTCCGCTTAGTTTGTTTCAATAAAACATAGCTTTTTCTTTTCAAAATTATTGTATTGGCCTCATGTCTATCTCTCTAAGTCACATCTACGACTCGTTAAACGGTAAGTTCGGAGTCCAGCTCGTCTCATAAGGCTACTCCCACAACTTGCTAAGCTCAAAAGACGAGTTTGGAGTCCAACACTTGATTCGACGTCGCTTTAGCCGCTTGTAAACAAGCAAGTGCAGAGCGGTTCACCATTCGGAATTGCTCCTACAACTCGTTTAAACCCCCAAACAACAAGTTTGGAGTCCAATGGTTTGACGCCGCTTTAGCCGCTTGTAAACAAGCAAGTGCAGAGCGGCTCACCATTCAAAATTGCTCCTACAACTCGTTTAAACCCCCAAACAATAAGTTTGGAGTCCAACACTTGGTCCGATGCTGCTTTAGCCACTTACAAATAAGCAAGTGCGGAGTAGCTCACCATTCGGAATTGCTCCTACAACTCGTTGATAACTCCGAAGCAACTAGTTCGAAGTTCACAATCATGGTTCGAAATTGTCCTCACAGCCTGCAAGTATGCAGTTTCGGGGCTCAAAACGACCATTCATACCACTCTCACTACTGGTTAAATTTTGCAACAAGCAAGTTCGAAGACCAACCCTTTTCCAGGGCTATCTCCAAAATTTTTCCTCGAACATACTAAATCTAGAGCTCAACTCACCCCTAGAGTTGCTCCTCAAACTCGTCCCCCGAACGGCTCTCTCTTAGAGCATGGTGATGCTCTTCATTCCGCTCACCTCCCAAGCGCCCTTCTTCCAAAAGAGTTTGGGGTCTAACTCGTCTAGAGACGCTCCCTAAAACTCGCCTCAAAGAACGGATCTCCCCAAAAGTCATGCATGCAAATCTCTTCTCAAACTTCATAGAGGCAAAGATATTGCGGGCCTATTTTGACCATGAAGAAGGATGATTCTTCGACTGACTTCTGAAGAGAAGTTGCAGTTCTTTGAGTCAGCTTCGAAACGAGGGTTAAATGCCCCGATCAGACCTCTACAGCTCTGGTAAAGCTAGTTACAACACAACTGCGTCGACCCATCAGGTCGTTGACTGGTCACTGGTCAATGGTCAAACGGTCAAAATCTCCATGTATCGATCTCTCGAAGCCCCCCTGGACCTTGGTAGCTCTCGTCGGACGCTCTTATCACCGACGCCTCTAATGGAGCAATGGCAATGACTGGTCCACGGTCAATGGTCAAACTCGCCACGCGTCGCTCTCTCAAAGTGTCTCTAGACCTCTGCAATGCTCCCCGAACATTCTTGTCACCGACGTCGAAAGGAGAATAATAACGGTTAATGGTCAACAGTAAAAGGACATGTGTCGCTCTCGACCAACCGATCACTTTGATTTTCGAGCTCAATCGTGATCAGCGACTACATATTTCCACATAAAAAAAATTGAAGGGGATAACGGGTCGGGTTTGCACCCGTTTTGGACCAAAACCCTCTTTTTCAAAACCCCTCTCCTCCGAAAACCATTTTCAGAACCACCTTCTTCCAAACCCGAACCCGAAGATCCCAAGGAAATCCAACTCCAATGCAAAATTCCCAACTCAGAGAAACAAGCTCGCTCCTCCAAAGCACGACGAACTCATTCCTCCCACATTCGAGCATCGTCGGGCTGCATTCTCACCTCCAGAGCTCACTGCCCTTGGCTTCACAGGGCTCCCTTCCATCACTGCCAAGCTCCAAGTCCGCCATGTTGGGCTCCAAAAAACCCGAGAAAGGTTGACCAAATTGATTCGAGCCCACTCAAAAAACTTCGTCGAGTTTCACCCTCAACGCCTTCTCCGAGTTCGAGAACTCCTTTGCCGAGCTCGAGGACTCCGTCACCGAGCTCCATCTCCAAAGCAGCCAAGCCCCTTCTTCAAAAGCCTCACAGAGCTTTCCTCCCTCCTTCACCGAGCTCCCTCGCCCAATCTCGAAGTTTCGTCGATGTGGAGATTTCGCCAAACTCATCTCCATAATCAACGAGCTCTCCTCACCGAGCTGGCCTCCACAATGACGAGTTCCCTTCGCCGAGCTCCCTTGCCCAAGCTCGAAGTTTCGTCGATGTGGAAATTTCGCCGAGCTCGCCTCCACAATCGATGAGCTCCCCTCGCCGAGCTGGTCTCCACAACGACGAGCTCCCTCGCCCAAGCTCGAAGTTTCGTCGATGTGGAGATTTTGCCGAGCTCGTCTCCACTATCGACGAGCTCCCCTCGTCGAGCCCCTCTGACCCTGCTCGCCCTCGGAGGGGTCGAGGACAAAGTCGAAGGAAGAAAAGAGGGGGGGGGTCAACGTTGACCGCCACGTGGCGTTGTCTCGAACATTCTCAGCGCACGTTCGGTGCGATATGAGCAAACTCGGATCCGACGTTAAAATGAGGAAAAAACACCTCCTCCCGATCCATGCTCAATCGTGATCAACGCCCATGATTGCGCCACATCACCGGTAATTAATTAATTAATTATTTATTAAATTGAATTAATTATTTAAAAATTCTGAAAAATAATAAAAAATTCACAAAAGTTAATTAAAGTTCTAAAAATAATTTTTAATATGGAAAAATATTTTTATATTCCGAAAATAATTGTTTTATTTTTAGAATAATGAATTAAAATTCAAAATTTTATTATTAAAATTCGAAAATTAAATAAAAAATGATTTAAAATTGGAAAAAATTCAGAAAAATCTAAAAAAATCATTAGAAATCCAGAAAATTCTAAAAATAATTTTTGGTATTTTAAAAGCTCAGAAAAACACCGTTACACCTCGAAAAAGATCTAAACTCTGAGAACGCCGATAAATTCTATATGCCATTAAAAATGGGCGAACTACTCCTCAAAGGCTATGAAACCCATTTAACTTAGGTTTCATACTATTTACAAACTACCCCATGTGACATCCACTATTATTTTATATGAGTGACACTTTTGTAAATAATTATGTCGTAAATAAATTTGAACTTTGAGAGTATTATGATAACTAACAACAGTTGAGTAAATAATTGGTTAATAAGGCTAATTGGAGATGGTCCCACTCTGGTTTGTTTACTGTTAAATCTTTCTATAATTTTTTGAATGCAGGTGGGCAAATTTGCCCATTCTATAAATTCATTTGGTAAAATGTAGCTCCCCTTAAAGTTAGAATCCTTGTTTGGCATACTATTCATAACCGTTTACTTACCGTTGATAATTTGAATAAGCGGAATTTAGCAATTGGCCAAAAATGTGTTTTTTGTGATAATGCTAGTGAATCTGCATTTCATATCTTTCTTAAATGTTCTTTCGTTAAGCAGATTTGGATTATTTTGAAAAAGACTTTTAATTTTAGAGGTTTTCCACCCTCTGTGAAAGCCTGGTGGGGTTTATGGAGAAAAAAGAGGATTAAAAAGAAAATTTCTTTGCTATGGGATATGATTATGATGGCCTTGATATGGGTCATCTGGAAAGAAAGAAACAATAGGATTTTTGTTAAAAAAATCTATGGATATTATTTACATTCTAGATTCCATATGTTTTTTTGTCTCCTTTTGGACAGATATTTTGCCTCCTTCTAAAAAAGCCAAAGTGGATGTCAGCGACTGATGAACCAAATATTATTCACTTTTAGGAGCAGTAATCTTAAGGCAATTAGACATTTAAATGCTCTATATATGGTATTTACGCTTTTTTTCTCTTTTTCCATAGAAAACAACCAAAAGCAGCAAAACGAAGCAGATTCCAGACTAATACAGACTGAGAGGATGATATACAGGGAACAGCAGAGATCAGTCGACTGACTCTTCAACCAGTCGACTGGACAGAGAGTTTGATAAGGCTCGGCACAGTCGACTGCTCCCCAAGCCAGTCGACTGGTACGCGGCGAGTCAGAAGATAAGAACAGATGCATCCTCATCCAAATCCGAATCAAAATTAAGTTATCCAAACTCAGGTGTTTTCTGCGAATAACAACTTCTTAAACAATCAAAGCAAGAGCACGTGGTGAGCAGATAAGGAAGGAAAGAAGAAAAAGAGAAAGAAATAAAAGGCTGATCAAATAAGAAAGGAAATAATAAAGATGAGGACTTTCCTGAAAAAGAGGCAAACCCTAATTCTCTTCTCTTGTTCTATAAATACCAATCAAGGAAGAAGCGAAAAGGGGATCTATCTATCTCTCTCTCTCTCGAGGAGGCCGGATCCATCATCAAGACTGATCGTCGACAGCAAGCATCAAAGGAGGAGAACTAGACGACTGCTGATTGGGCTAAAGTGCAACATCATACAAATCAGCGTCCTTCTGTTCTTTCTTCTATTTTTATTTCTATTGTAGTTATGAATTCTATTTTATCAATTAATAAAAGTTTTATTATGTGGAACTAATTTCATAGTTGGGTAGATTGAAACCGTAGTTGTGTAATGCTATAGTCTTCTCTATTACTTATTGGTTGAACCTGATTGAATTGAGATGGATTTATGATAATCGAATTTGTTCAGAATTCTTAGGAGCAGTCGACTGTGGTGACAGCCAGTCGACTGACGTACGGAATCTGAGTTTATCAAGTTTGGGTATTATAAATCTGAATCTGTTATATGAGCATATTGAGACGACCCGTATCTCGTGTTCATAACTCGTAACAAGGGAATCTTTAGGGATTCTTGATTTAATCAACTTAAGGGATCTAAATCTGATACCAATTTCTAGGACCTTGAGTATTTGTTCGTTTCCACTGTTCTTATGCCTTCTTTAAGTGCAACTTAGTAGATATCATGCTAAATACTTAATGAAAGAAACGAATTAGAGTAGATACCATGCCCAATTCTTGGCTTAGGAAAACATTACTTTAAGGAGTAGATACCATGCCCTTGAAGAGAACAAACATGAGTAATGGATGTAGTATATGACTTAGCATTACTAACTATTGGTGGAGATCAAAACCCAACTACTTTAATAGAGATTTGTGACTCAACTTGTGATGCTATTTATTTAGATTTTTATCTTTTCATTTCTTTTAGACTTTTAGAACGACACTTCAATATTCTGTTTTCTATTTTATTGATTAGTAAGTTAGAATCTACAATCTCTGTGGGATCGACCCTTGCTCGTCACTACGTTTTTACAAACGATTCGTGCACTTGCGAGGTTTTTAATTTGTGTCTAGATTAACTATTGATTTAGGTAGCATAAAAAGCACAACAAGTTTTTGGCGCCGTTGCCGGGGACTGTTTAGTATCTTAACTTACAAATCAGTAAAATCTTTTTCTGTTTATTTTATTTATTTCTTCTTTTTCTTTTCTAACATTTTCTTTTAGTTTACTTTCTGCACAAACAGACTCTGACCAGTCGACTGTCCCAAGGACCAGTCGACTGTACAGCGAAGAATTCCAGAAGTAACAATGGGTGACAATGTATTAAATCGAGTACCAATGCAAGACAAATTCATTCCAAAGAATATTGAGCAACCGTCTTGCATAGCTTTTCAACCCAAAGTCACAGGAAATATGCATCTATCACCTCAATTACTTAGCATGGTTCCCCACTTCAATGGTAAACTAGATGAAGATCCGCACCTACATCTGCAAGACTTCTTTAATCTTTGCAGGACACATAGCATCCAAGGGCTTACCCCCAAACAAATCAGGTTAATCTTGTTTCCTTTTTCTTTAAAACTTAATGCTAAGTTGTGGTATAATTCTTTGGAACCAGGATCAATTCAATCATGGGAGCAATTGGCAACAAAATTTTTGAAGGAGTTCTTTCCAGCCCAGAAAACCAGACAACTAAAAAGGGAAATTCTACTTTTCCAACAAAAAGATGGCGATTTATTTTTCGAGGCATGGAAGGACTTTAAGAACAAGCTTTTCAAGTGTCCTACGCATAACATACCTAAGGATGACCAGGTACAATCATTTTATGAGGGTTTAAATGACGCTAACAAAGCAATTGTAGATGCAGGTTGCAATGGAATGTTGATGAGAAAGAGTGTTGAGGAGGCCATAGAACTATTTGAAGAACTCAGCGAGAACTCACAACAATTCTCCACAAGGAGGGGTTTTTCGAAGAAACAGGGAGTATACGAAATTTCTCATAATAAAAACATGCAATTAGAAATGGAAACCATGAACAAAAAGATTTATATGCTTGTAAATTCAACGATGGGTGGCATAAAAAGCCAACCAAAAGAAATTTGTGCAAATTGTTTTCAATCTAACCATACAACTAATTCATGTCCCATGTTTTCTTTCGCAGATCAGGAGTACACAAACTACGTAGAACAGGGAATGTACCCGCCCCAGAATAATTTTTTTTCAAACACGTATAACCCAGGGTGGCAAAACCATCAAGGCAATCAATGCACACCAGGGCATACGCAGCAATTCCAGGGTGGGAATGGGTATGATAGGCCAGCACAAGAAAAGAATAAGTTGGATTTCGAAACCACCATTCTTCAACTACTCCAACAGCAACAGCAAACAAGCGATCAACAAGGACAGGCTATTCAAAAATTAGAAATGCAAATTGGTCAAATTGCTACGGAGTTAAGTGAAAGAAAGGTAGGAGAATTCCCATCACAAACCATACCTAACCCTAGAGGACAAGAACAGCTCCAATCAAGGACAACACTAGGAGAAGAGATTGAGTTTACAATGTTTGATGGACCACAATTTCCACACGACAATCATGAATGTTGTAATGTTGATATGGTTCAGGAAATTGGTGACCAAACATTTCAGGAAAATAGTGTTGATCCAGCACAAGAAACAATTACACACCCTCCAATATTATCCCATGTTGAACAGGAAGACTATGACTGGAGAATTGCAGAGACAGTACATTCAGGTAAGCTTGCACCTGCATTTGAAAATTTTGTATCTGATAACACTTGTGTTTTCCAGGATAAGTCGACTGGTGATCAGGACAAGTCGACTGTTGAATGGGATAAGTCGACTGGTGAATGGAATAAGTCGACTGCTACCAGGCAACCAGATGAGGAGCTAAAGCCAATACATGAATATTTGGGGGACAATCAGACATTACCTGTGACAGTTGCTGCAAATTTCAGGATACATGAAGAAGCAAGGCTGCAGGGAGTCTTGCAAAATCACAAAGGTGCACCAAGGTGGACCCTTGCAGACAAACTGATGTCAAGATGGTACGGTCCATAAATTGTTGCAAAGGTTTCCCCCACATGGAGCGTTGGCGAAAAATCAACGTTCAAGGTGAATGGGCAGAGGGGGAAGCCTTATAATAAGATGAGTTTTGAGCCGCGATCCATTCAATACTTCGCATAAACTCATCAAAGTAGCTGAAGACAAGAAACACAGCGCTTATTGGGAGGCAACCCAATTTTTCAGGGGAGTACTTACACTCTCTATTTATTTATTTATTTTATTTCTTTACTTTATTTTCTTTTCTTCAAACTAGATGGCGACACATGCCTATTTTAAATTTTTGTGCGAACATTGAGGACAATGTTCCATCTAAGTTTGGGGGTATTTAGTTATTTGGAGTCTTTTGATTTTTTTTTTTTTTAAAGATAAACAATTTCTTATAAAGTAAGACTAAGAATACTTATTTACTTTAGGATTGTTGAGTTTCATAATTCCCTACAAAATTGTAGGAGTCATGCGATTATACATAATAAACAAATGTGATGCTTTTTCTGGTGATTATTCCCTTTAGATCTAGTCCTAAATTGAGTTTAAGTAAATAGAGTGATAAAAATATATATATTTGAATAAAGTCAATCTACTCCAATGTTTTGAGTGCTTAGTAACTAGGGGTATTCATCACCAATGTTTACCTTTACGTCAAACGGCAACTTGGAATATGAGTATGCAAAGCACTTTGAAGTTTGTGACTTGTTGAGTAACCGGGTGGATTCATCACAAATGTTTTGCATTCGCGCAAAAAGGCAAGTGACAACTTTAGAGAAGAGACTAAAAAAAAAAAAAAAAAAACACTCTAGTTTGCTACTCGGTTTGTAGTAGAGAAAAGGGGATAATCACAGATGGAGAGTTACATACTATAACTATAATTAATTGCATGACAAGTATGATTGAGTTAGGGATTATGACTAAACAATTGCACTGGAGAAAGTGGGTACACTTGTTTTTACTTTGTTTGCAATTGTTTATTTTGATGCTTGCATAAATAAAAATTCTTGGTGGTTGAATACTATTATTTTTCCCTTGTTCATAATTTTAGTTTGCTTGAGGACAAGCAAAAGCTAAGTTTGGGGGTATTTGATGAACCAAATATTATTCACTTTTAGGAGCAATAATCTTAAGGCAATTAGACATTTAAATGCTCTATATGTGGTATTTACGCTTCTTTTCTCTTTTTCCATAGGAAACAACCAAAAGCAGTAAAACGAAGCAGATTCCAGACTAATACAGACTGAGAGGATGATATACAGGGAACAGCAGAGATCAGTCGACTGACTCTTCAACCAGTCGACTGGACAGAGAGTTTGATAAGGCTCGGCACAGTCGACTGCTCCCCAAGCCAGTCGACTGGTACGCGGCGAGTCAGAAGATAAGAACAGATGCATTCTCATCCAAATCCGAATCAAAATTAAGTTATCCAAACCCAGGTGTTTTCTGCGAATAACAACTTCTTAAACAATCAAAGCAAGAGCACGTGGTGAGCAGATAAGGAAGGAAAGAAGAAAAAGAGAAAGAAATAAAAGGCTGATCAAATAAGGAAGGAAATAATAAAGAGGAGGACTTTCCTGAAAAAGAGGAAAACCCTAATTCTCTTCTCTTGTTCTATAAATACCAATCAAGGAAGAAGCGAAAAGGGGATCTATCTATCTCTCTCTCTCTCGAGGAGGCCGGATCCATCATCAAGACTGATCGTCGACAGCAAGCATCAAAGGAGGAGAACTAGACGACTGCTGATTGGGCTAAAGTGCAACATCATACAAATCAGCGTCCTTCTGTTCTTTCTTCTATTTTTATTTCTATTGTAGTTATGAATTCTATTTTATCAATTAATAAAAGTTTTATTATGTGGAACTAATTTCATAGTTGGGTAGATTGAAACCGTAGTTGTGTAATGCTATAGTCTTCTCTATTACTTATTGGTTGAACCCGATTGAATTGAGATGGATTTATGATAATCGAATTTGTTCAGAATTCTTAGGAGCAGTCGACTGTGGTGACAGCCAGTCGACTGACGTACGGAATCTGAGTTTATCAAGTTTGGGTATTATAAATCTGAA
>CM030361.1:13802265-13813341 GCA_017893485.1 Hemerocallis citrina
TCTGTTATATGAGCATATTGAGACGACCCGTATCTCGTGTTCATAACTCGTAACAAGGGAATCTTTAGGGATTCTTGATTTAATCAACTTAAGGGATCTAAATCTGATACCAATTTCTAGGACCTTGAGTATTTGTTCGTTTCCACTGTTCTTATGCCTTCTTTAAGTGCAACTTAGTAGATATCATGCTAAATACTTAATGAAAGAAACGAATTAGAGTAGATACCATGCCTAATTCTTGGCTTAGGGAAACATTACTTTAAGGAGTAGATACCATGCCCTTGAAGAGAACAAACATGAGTAATGGATGTAGTATATGACTTAGCATTACTAACTATTGGTGGAGATCAAAACCCAACTACTTTAATAGAGATTTGTGACTCAACTTGTGATGCTATTTATTTAGATTTTTATCTTTTCATTTCTTTTAGACTTTTAGAACGACACTTCAATATTCTGTTTTCTATTTTATTGATTAGTAAGTTAGAATCTACAATCTCTGTGGGATCGACCCTTGCTCGTCACTACGCTTTTACAAACGATTCGTGCACTTGCGAGGTTTTTAATTTGTGTCTAGATTATCTATTGATTTAGGTAGCATAAAAAGCACAACAGCGACTTTGTTGAAACCTGCAAATCTTTCTCACCGGCTGCAAGTATTAGTCCAATGGCTGGTACCCCTCCTCCTGCCTAGGTCATGAATGATAACAATGTTATTGTGATTGAGGATGATGAAGAAGAGACTTCTGCAGAGGTTCAGGACTCTACCTCTTCTTTGCTTGTACATCCTGTGGAAGAAGCTCTGGATAATGATCAACCTTCGGAGGCTGATGAGGAATTGGTATCACATACTCTTTCCACTATCTCGGCTATGTCTGAACATCACCAAGAGCTGGTCACTGGAAATCTGCTGATTCACAATTTGCATTCTTCTCATGTGGGAAATGAGTCCTCTAGTTCTGATTCTAGTGGTGATCTCTCAAGTGATTCTACTTAAGGATTTTCTTTAGTGTGGACTACTGTTCTGGTGTTCTTATCTCTTTTGTTTTGTTTCTTTGAGGAGCTGTTCTGGTGTTTTGGCTGTTAGGACTGTTATGGTATAGTTCCTCTAGATGAGGATGTTTTGGACTTGTAGTTTCTCATCTTTCTGGAGTCTGTAAGAACTCTTATTTTGTACTTTTGTTTTGGTTGGCTGAAGTCGTTAGTCTTCATCCCTATTATCAAAAAAAAACTCTCGCTTAAAATTAAATGGTTGAAATTAGATGGTTGGTTGTCTACAAATGACAGCCCCAACTCTTCCATTATAATATTATTAGAGATGGAGATGTTGATAACGCAACTAACCCAATGATAGTTATTGAGAACAATTTATGCCAAAATTGAATTCAAAAATAGGATTTATTGAATGGTACACTACACCAACTAACATAACTTCCAATTATCTATTTTGACTATCCTCTATTTCATCTAGATCATAGGATATGCGATCTCAAATTTAGAACTTTTTATATATGAAAATGGTATTTTAGTTATTTCTCTCTCCACTCGTTATTTCTGTTCACCTTCCACTCTTCAAATCTTATCTCATTATCTCATATAAAAAAATTCTCTCTCTCTCTCCCCCCTAATTTAGTTCTGGATTTTTTCTCTCCTTATTTTAGGGTTCATTCAATTTTATTTAGGGCTTAGGCTTTTTTTTAGGGTTCAGTGTCTTCAGTCAAAAATGACAACTATGATTTTTCATCCCATTTAACTTAGGTTTTTCTTTCTTTCTTTCTCTTGGGGAGGACCTAATTTAATTTAGGTGTTTAGATTTTAATGACATAAATGTTGATGAAGAAAAGGTTGAGATGTAAAATACTTTTTTTTGTAAAAATAAAAATAATTAAAAAAATTAATTTAGAAGTTAATAGAAAAAATTATCCTGTATATAAGAAGTTGAAAAACTATCTTCCAATCTCAATGAGTGGTCTAAATATTGTTAAATTTAGTTACTATATTGCACTGTAGAAGAACTTATATGACATTGGGGGGGGGGGGGGGGGGGGGGGGGGGGGGTGTTCCGCAACTTAGCTACATTGTTTTCCTCGTATAAATTCTACATAGACAAGACTAGGGTTACAAACGAATCGAGCTATTTGCGAGCTATTCGGCTCGAGCTCGATCAAAGCTCGGTTCGAACCGAGCTCGTTTCGTAAATGAGCCGAGCTCGAGCTTTTTTTAAAATTATTTTTAGGCTAAGCTCGCGAACTATTCTGCTTGAAAATAGTCAAAGCTCGGTCAAAGCTCGGCTCGAACCGAGCTCGAGTTCAAAATTGAGCTCGTTTCGTAAACGAGCCGAGCTCGAGCCTGAAGGTATTCGGCTCGGCTCGGCTCGGCTCGATTACAGCCCTAGACAAGACTATGTTTAAAAAGTATAAAATTAAGTAGAAGTTATAGAACACATAAAAGAAGCACACATATCGTTTGGGAAGCAACTCAGCAAGAGGAACATGTAATTACAAAAGCGATGAGCTTCGCTATGGATGATGCTTAATTAAATTGTATTTGTGAAGAGATGGTGTATGCATAGAAGAAGCAGGACTATAAGATGAAGAAAAATAGAGGGTAAATTTCACTAAAATATGCCCATGTTTCTATTAAGATAGAGAAAAGGTAAATAGTTGTTTTGAGTAATTATATATTTAGTAATTAAAAAAATAGAAAAAAATGTTAAAGTTGTAAGGGAGAGAGAGAGATGATGCTTAGATCTGTCAAAGCAATGGTATAACAGTCAAATTAATCAAAATGGGATAGCATTAGCCACCCACTGCTCCACTATAGATCCGTCCCTACACAAACTACTATTGTAAAAGTTTCTGATATGACTCCACCACCATGAGTGAGCCTAGTGGTACTAACGTAGTAAAGAAAAAGTAGTGCACTTAACATTTTTTATTTCTTTTGAGTGGTGCACTTAACATTTTTTGAGTGGGTAACATTTTTTATTTCTTTTGAGTGGTGCACTTAACATTTTTTGAGTGGGGAAGTAGTGCACTTAACATTTTTTGAGTGGGGAAGTCTATCCTATGATCCCTACTGTTTTAATGTCTCTCGATTGAGCTCAGTCTCACATGTTTTAGCAGTTTCGCATTCTCCCTCTCTATCTTTTGTAACAACTGTTTTGCTTTCTCGCTTACTTGTGCTAAACTGGACTCAGGTCCTTTTATTTAGCGAGTTTCAACAACTTACTGGTCCTGTTGTTGGCTGCTTTTGGGACGAGCCTCGCTGTCGTCTTTGACCTTTTTGGATTGTTCTTAGGGACCTATGTGGAAGTTTAACTTTAGCTCTCTTTGAGCCCTTGTGGTCTATGAATGAAGGTTTATAATGTTCACTATCTTTGCTTTGGATTTTTTGTTATGGATGTTCTGTGCCTTTGTGATCAGGGAGGTTGGCTTTTTGGGTGTCTGGCCTTTTTAATGGCTTCCTTGTTGGTGGGAGTTTTGTGTTTCCTCTTGGCCCGTTGTAGGCTCTGTTTTGTCTTGAGCAGGTACCACTGCTCTGGATTATTTTGTGCCGATGGTTGTGGTGTTCTCTGCGGTCCGTAGCATCGTATGACCATGCGGCGTGCGTCTTGGGTGTTCGGCCGTGGGCATCTGTCGACTTCCCTATGGCGTTTGGTTATCGCTGCGGAATGTCGGCCTCCCAGTATCGCTTACCACCAATCCCTAGGTCCCTAATTACTGCTCGGTGCCACTTCCCGATCGGTAGTGTTATCGGAGTTGTTTGGTCTGCCCCAGTTGTGCACGCTTCTGCCGCTGGACCCTTTCTGTGTTGTTGGATTTAGTGTTCAATTGTATTTTATTATGCGTCTTGTTTCTGTTGGTTTTACGGCTCGTAAAACTTCTTTGTTCGATGTACTTTGCTTCATTTATATATATTTTGATATGGCTGGAGTCATTTAGACTCTATCCGATTACATCAAAAAAAAAAAACATTTTTTATTTCTTGTATACATTCTAGATAAACGAGACATGATTAAAAAGGATAGGAAAAGAAGTTACAGAACACATACCAGCAGCGCAACTTGAAATACCGTTGGAGGAGCAACTAAGCAAGAGGAAGATCACTATTGCAAGAGCAGTGAGCTTCGCCATGGGTCCGATGATGCCTATTTAATCTCAACTTGAAGTTAAATTGTACATTTGTGAAGAGATGGTCGAGTTTAAAACTCTATATATAGAATATAAATTAGGACTAAGAAGAAGAAAAAGCAAGAGTACAGTTGGGCGACTGTGGCCCAACGAAAGGCCCATTTCATTAGTCTTCTTTCCATTCTTTTGCTTAAAGTCTTTGCTTTTTGGGGTCTTCTCCCCCTCTCTTACCATTGCAAGTTGGTTGGTAACAGCTTGTTCAGCTTTGACCAAGGAAGAGGGAATTTTTTTCTCAAAATGACCTCTTTTTTGAAAGTTTTTTCAAACTGCCCTATTTTTTTTAGAAAGGCCCTATTTTCTTTTTGAAAGTTTTTATGAAGAAAAATCATGGACCCTTTTAACCACTCACTTTTTCAGAAAGTGAGTGTGAGACTTTTGGCGCAAGAACTCAGCGCATATGATTGATAGGTTAAAAGTCAATTATATGTATACCGGAAATTGGGAGTATCCATGGGCATATTCTCGACAACTTAAAACACACAAATTATGTGTATACTGAAATAATGTCAAGTTATGTATATCCTCGACTACTGCTAAACAGTTGCTAACTTTATAAAATCATGACAAAAGAAGATGAAGTGACAATGTGATATAGAAAGTCCTGATAAACGATTTCATATATAGTAGTCTAAAGAAGATGAAGTGACAGTGTAATATAGAAAGAAAGAACATGTTACCAAAATGACCCACTTTCTGAAATTATTTACCAAACTAACACACTTTCTAAAAGTATTTACCACGCTGGCCCACTTTCGAAAGTATTTACTAAAATAACCAAGCTTGCTTTTTGAAAAAGCGAGTTTGGTTAAAAATAACTCGCTTTTTCAAAAAGTGAGTCTAACCTTTCGAAAATTAAAAGTTTCACACTCGCTTTCTGAAAAAGCGAGTTATTTTTAACCAAACTCGCTTTTTCAAAAAGCGAGTGGGTCGTTTAGGGAACAAAGAAAAAAAATAGGGCAGTTTGGGAAAAGCTTTCAAAAAGAGGGTCATTTTGGGGAAAAAATCAGGAAGAGGATGGTTCTTAGTTTTAGGGTTACCATGCATTCTTAATACGGCATTTGTTTAGAGCCAGCGTAAGAACTGTGGACAAGATAATTTCTCTCACATATTCAGTCAACCTCAATCGCCATCAATTTACCAAGGGGTTAATTTGCTCCGGCCAGTGACGTCATGTCAGCATATCATTTTCTTAATGGTGGGGGATTGAGGTCCATGGACGCAATCTGGAAGGCGAAGTACCTCAAAAAGGATAGGCCTTGGTTGATGATGTTGATGCCGCACTTCTTGTTATTGTTGATAATGGATGCAAGAAAAGAAATTTGCATAATTAGGGTTAGGAAATTAGTGTGAGAGAAAAAAATTACTATTCTGATTTCATGTTAAGGTTAACAGAGAAATTAAAAAAGATTATTGAATTATTGAATTAATTATAATTAAGTACAATATCTCCTATATATATAATGAGGAACCAAATACTAAAGTAATACATAATTCGGTATGGGACTAAATATAAAATCAAACAATCTTGACTCGTGATAACTTGCATAAATGAAATGCGCTATAGGTTTTCTATGGTACATTTGCACCATTGGATTGTCTCCTGGCCAATAGAAATTTAGAAAGGCCTGATTCCTTATGAGTAATTTGAACTAGTACATAGAAATAATACAACAACAACAACAACAAAGTCTTTTTCCCAATTAGTTGGGATTGGCTACATGAATCATAGTTTTTCATTCTGCTCGTTTTAGCGCAATATCTTCTGTAAGGTCACAAGTTATCATATCTTTTCTCTCCATTTTCACCCAAGTTAGTTTAAGTCTTCCTCTACCCCTAACTCTACCCTCAATACTGATCAAATTACTATTTCTAACAGGGGCACTACTAGTTCTACATGTAACATGTTCAAACCACCTGAGACGATTCTCTCTTAACTTATCTTGGATTCGAGCTACCTTTAGCATGTCTCGTATATGCTCGTTTCTAATTCTATCATTTCTTATTTTACCACACATTCATCTTAGCATCCTCATCTCCGCTACTCATTTTTTGTACATGTTGTTTCTTTATTGCCCAATACTCTGTTTCATACATCACTGCTGGTCTAATAGTCGTCCTACAAAATTTTCCCTTCAACTTTAAGGGTATACGTTTGTCACACAAAACACCACTGACACTTCCCCACTTAAGCCACCATGCTTGGATCCTATGTATAACATCTTCACAAATCTCCCCATCTCTTTGTATAATTGAGCTTAAATATCGAAAATGGTCTCTTTTAGGTATCTCTTGACCATCAAGCTTCACTACTTCCTCAGTTGTGTTTCGAATATCACTAAATTTACACTCCATATACTCTATTTTAGTTTTGCTTATTCTAAAGCCTTTAGCTTCCAAAGTTTCTCTCCATAATTTTAATTTAGCATCGACTCCTGCTCTTGTCTCGTTCACTAAGACGATGCCATTGGCAAAAAGCATACACCAATGCACCTCATCTTGTATTCCTCGCATCAATTCATCCTTAACTAAAGTATATAGATTGGGACTTGAAGCCAAACCTTGGTGTAAACCTACTGTAATATGAAAGTCATTGGTATCTTCTGTAGCTGTTCTAATTGTGGTCGTTGCCCCTTCATACATATCCTTAATAACCTCAGTATACCGAATAGTTACACTTTTATTATTTAACACCCACCAAACTATGTCTCTAAGGAGTTTATCATATGCTTTTTCTAGATCTATAAAAACCATATGTAGATATTTCTTATTCTCCCTATATTTTTCCATAAGTCTCCTCTAAACATAAATTGCTTCCTTTATTGACCTCCTATGTATAAATCCAAACTGATTTTCAGGCACTGTAGTTTCTAATATCAGTCTATGTTCGATCACTCCCTTCCAAATTTTCATCGTATGACTCATTAATTTAATCCATCGGTAGTTGGAGTATATCTCATTTATTTTAATATATAGCTACTAAATAACTCTTTCTCCATTCATCGGGCATCTTCTAAGTCCTAAAAATTTTATTAAATAATTTTGTTAGCCAACCCACTCCTACATCCCCAAGACACATTTAATCTTCAATGGGCATATCATCTGGTCCTAAATGTTTTCCTATTTTCATCCTTCTTAGAGCATTTCGAACCTCCGATGTCCTAATTCTACAGAAAAACATATGCTATTGACTCTCCCTCGAGTCTTATATATTTAAGTTGCCCAAAACCTTTCATTTAATAACTTCTCAAAGTAATTTTGTAATCTTTCCTTAATTTCGCCATTTTGCTCAAAACCTTTTACTAAGACTCTTGAATTCTCGCTCTTAATACACTTAATTGTATCCAAATATTTTGTTTTTCTATCCCTTTGTTTAGCAAGCTTATAAATATTATTCTCTTCTTCCTTTGTTCCTTATTTTGTGTATAAATCATCATAAGCTTTTTCTTTTGCATCTCTTACCGTTTTCTTAACATCTTTTCTTACGGTCTTATATCCCTCCAAATCCTCTTCATTTATACTCTTTTGCGATATTTTGAAGGTTGATCTTTTTTCTCTCACAATATTTTAGAATTCTTTTTGCCACCGTAATATTTCTTTATTTAGCAACCCTCTACCCTTAAATTCTCCAAGTATCTCCTTTAAAATTTCTCTTATGTACGTAGCCATTTTAATCTACATTATATTTGTCTCCCCTTCTTAATTCCATGATGCTCATTTAAGGACTTTATCTCTAAAAACTTATAGTTTCTCTCCCTTCAAGTTCCACCACCTAATTCTTGGGTTTCTAGTATCCTTCCTTGCATATATGTGTTTCTCAATCTTAACATCCAATACCATTAATCTAAGTTGTGAGGTTAAACAGTTTGCCGATATAACTTTACAATTTTTACATGTCAAGCGATCCACGTTTCTAGTGATGAAAAAATCAATCTGGCTCTTATTTGCCCCACTTTTAAAGGTTATCAAATGTTCATTTCTTCCTAAAATAAGTATTTGCTAGTATAAGATCATACGAAACCGCAAAATCTAATAGAGTCTCTCCACCATCGTTTTTATTTCCAAATTCATGTCCTCCATGCACCATCTCATATCGCATGTTATCTTCTCCTATATGTCCATTGAAATCTCCTCCTATAAATAGTTTCTCACCTAAGGGTACTCCTTAAATTATCTCATCCATATCTTTTCAAAATTTATTTTTATCTTGTGCATCTAATTCTACTTGGGGTGCATAAGCACTAATGATATTAATTATGTTTTCTCCTAATACAATCTTAATTTGTATTATTCTATCATCTTTTCTATTAACACCTACTACACCTCTTTTGGATTTCTTATCAACTAATATTCCTACTCAATTTCTATTTCTAAATTTACCGGTATAATATAATTTAAAATCATCTATCTCTTTAGTTTTCTCCCTTACCCACTTTATTTCTTGTAAACAAGCTATATTAATATTCCTTCTAATCATGGTGTTTACTAGTTCTATGCATTTTTCTGTCAATGTTCTTATATTCAAGTCGCTAACCTAAGCTTATTTTTCTGAACTAGCTTCTTTACCCGCACACGTCTAGATTGGTGCAGGAACTCTTGCCCATTTTTTACCGCAACCGGGTGCCGGTGCGACGCCCCTTGCACATTTTCGAAGTACCCGGAGGCAGGTACAACACATCGCTTCCAAGGAATGCCCTAGTATTTGTGCGTATATTATTATGATTCATGTTCATATGATTTGACCATATTTTGTGCTAGCTGTCAACTGTCTAACGTAACCCTTCTCCTTACTCGGTTTGTGGCCGGATTCCTGACCAAAGACAGGCAATGGCAGAATTAGTACATAGAAATAATAAATAATGTAAATAATACAAAGCAGAAAACTATATATAACTCTAGTAATGCATACTTCTTTTGGTTTTTGTTGACGGGGGTAGGCTAGTGTTTGTCTAGAAAGCAACTTTGTACATAGTAGATGTGTATAAATTCGTCATTATGGCTAGTAGAGGTGTACGGCAGTAGCCTTCTACTCTCTTTACGCTCTAGAGGGGAGTCGATCTATTATATTATGTTTTTGCTCTTATTTTTCTTCTAACTCACCCTAATCAAAGAGCTATATATTAATCAGGTAGGATTTCCCTATCATTTTCTTGATTAAAAAAAAACTCTGGTAATACATAAAATAGCGCTACTAATTAGTAGTAGGTAAACCACACAGAGAATACACGTAGAGGGTTGAATGTATAAGAGCATCCACAGTCGTGATTGTTTAGAACATGCATAAATGCATAAATGCATATATCATTTTGGCTCTTTGCTGCTATCGTCGAATGATATTTTATACCAATTTAATATAAAAATAATTCAGAAGGAATTTGACTTTGCATCTCACGATTTCAAAGATTTTTTAATGATTTTTTAATTAATTAAAAACATTCTTTAAGTAAAAAATAAAATAAAATAAAATAAGTGAGCCCCTCCTTGGATGCAACTTCACATTGCGTCCAAGGAGCTCCCAGATTAGAATTTAATTATTAAATTCCATTTTTAAAATTAAAAACGTCGGACGCAATGTGAAGTTGCGTCTGACGATTTAAAAATATTTTTTTTGTGGGACGAAAAGTGAAGTTGCGTCCGACGAATTAAAGAATTTTTTTTTCGTGGGACGCAAAGTGCAGTTGCGTCCTGTATAATATGCATTTCTCTCAAATCTCCTCTCATATATAGCAATCTACTGTCGCTATTTATGCATTTTATACATAAAAGCAAACGACTGCAGCTGACCATTTGCTATAAAATTCATAAAATGCATAAATAACACACGATTGTGGATGCTCTAAGTTGATTTTGAGATGAGCATCCACTTTATTCGAAGCTGGAACAGGGCAACTGTTAATTGCTGCATTATGATCCAACCCATAGGTCTTCATGGGTCCTGATCTACAGCTGGAGAAGTAAATGTAAATATATTTAAAAAGGAAATTACACAAGTATAAAGCGAAGAAGAAAGCCTTGGTGTAGGTGGATTTCGTGTAGGTGGAGTTCGTGTAGATGGTGGCACCTCCATGATTACATCTACAGGGGTGTTCCCTTGAGGGGGGCATACAGTTGGAGAAAACCAGGTGGAGGTTTGTTCAACTAGCATAAGAAGCCATAGAAATATGTTGTTTATAAAGCGGAGAAGAAAAGTCTGTAAGAGTTTTAAATCACACAGGTATGGATTTATGCACATACAATCCAAGGTGGAGATTGTTGGGTTTATGTCTTGCATACGATGTTGGATAAGAAGATGATAAGACGATGGGGGGACAAAGACGATTGGAGACGGAGTGGAGGCGAGAAGAAACAGTCTGTAGCAATAGTGAGAGTTGCGGTCGACCGCAAACTATGCACGGTCAACTGACCCATGTACACAGTCTTCCAGAGAAGATGACAGTCGACCGACTTGTTGGTGCAGTCGACCGTTCATGGCACTGATGGGTTTCAGGCTTGAGTCTGGCTGATTCGTGAAAAGCCCAACTTGCTCTTCAAGTTAGATCGTGTGGCTCTTATCGTAGGGTTATCTCTTATGTACTATCCAATGACTATTGTACCAAGATATTAACTTAGGGTTTGTCTCTAGTTCTATATAAACAATTGTAACGGCTCATAGATCCAAATGATTCTATTGAGTACCGAATAGAAGAATCGAGTACTTCATAGAGAATGGTGAAAGAGTTTCTCCATTGTAAGCATCATCAAATTCCAGTTAGGCCTGAAATGGTTGTGGTGAGAATTGTAATATTCTTGTAACTTCTTTAGTTGAAATAATATATCGGTTCTTCCTCGCCATGATTAAGGCGAAAGCCCCAATTGGGATAATTCTTGTGTGCTTTATGTTATTGGT